>JAZGTK010000150.1:0-133608 GCA_036877625.1 Ambastaia sidthimunki
CCCCTTTCATCAAAAATGGCTGATGAAACTTGTTAGGCCAGAATGATCTGTTTTCCACATGTGCAAATATTTGTAAACCTAAACTTTTGTGTACATAGTTCATAGTGTACAAGATCATAGTGTAGGCATTTTAGTCATAATGAGCCAAACCTGACAAATCATATGTGCTAAATGAATCAACACATCAACATTGTTTTAAAAACTTTTTTTTATTAGCAAAAATGCAAAATTGCTTATTATAGCCAGTTTTCACAAAATGTAGAAGACATACATTGTTTAAACCGTCTATAAAAATTTCGTAATGGTAGGCCATTCAGATTTCATGTTATTAGCTGCTGAAATTTGATTGGCTGCTAGATGTTTTTATCAATCAAGTGAAATTATAAAATATGTTAAGACATCCACCAAAGAAGATGTATCTCAGTTTTCAAATTCATCATATGACAATAAAGGTTATGTCCAACCCAAAATGAACATTTTCTGATAATTTACTCACCCCCATGTCATCCAAGCTGTTTATCGTTTTTCTTTCTTCAGTAGAAAAGAAATTAAGGTTCTAGAGAGAAACATTCCAGGATTTTTCTCCATCTAATGCAATTCAACAGGGCTCTTCATTTTGAAGGTCAAAAATACAACTTCAAATGCCTCGTCTCACCTTCAAATGGCTCATCAAGCCCTTTTGTGCTTGAACCCCTAATAATATAATAATAATAATTCCTACAATACAATAAAGTTGTACAATTACAATAGTACAATGCTTGAACCATTGATGATAAAAAAAAATGATGATAATAATAATACAAAAACAATATGGACCCAGCACTTTGTGCTTGGACCTCTAAAAATCTTCTCTGAACCTACAAGATCTTTACTGAACCTACAAGTTAAAAAGGCTTTTTTTAGAAGTTCATATTTACAAATTACATTTCTCTTCTAAGAGTGCAGGTTTTATGTCTTCATGTAAAGGTAGATTATGTGTTATTAAATTAACTGTTGTCAAAACAGTCTAAAGATACAGAACATAGCGCGTGAGGAGGATGCTGACACAATACAGCAATGCTACCATCTAGTGAGCAAATACGAGAACAACCTTTTAAGATAAAAAAAGAACCCAAAAACATAAAATAATTAGATTTCGTTTATCGTTTACGACAAAATAGTAGTTTTGACATACTCAATTGTATTAGATTGGTACATTTTATTTAAACCTACATTTAAATGTTGATTTATATTCTTAATTTTATCAATGTTTTAATATATAATATAAATGATACAGAAAATTCACTAAAAATTTAAATTAGCTGTTAATTCACTCACCCTCAGGGTATCCAAGGTGTAGGTGATCTTGGTGATTCATATAATGATTCAAATAAAGTCTGTGGGTGTCATATCTTTAAGAGTCAAAATAAGCAGTTACAAAGCAGATGGTATTAGCAGTGACCAGTGTTACCAGTCACACAAAATTAATCCCTATAGTTCCTGGTAATATATTGAGGCCTTAAGAAGCGCAAACCATTGGTCTGTGGAAGAAACTGAACATTATTTGCAACATTATAACCTGTAATCTGTGGGTGAACTATCACCTTAAATGTTGTACAATAACACCTAATTGTGGCTGATATAGCCAAAATATATTATATATCTTTGATATGGGATTCTAAAAAACTACATACAACTACAAATACATGCTTTAAATCACAATATATCAAATCCTCATATTTTAATGACAATCAGAAGTACATTCAGCAGCTTTTAGACATTGAGACTCAAAAAAATTCCTGAGCCATCTGTTGACTTCCAACGGATTTAACCCTGTCACTAGGCATGCATGGATCACACAACATCTGTCACTCACTGTGAACTGTGAACAAGGGGCACAAGGGCTGTTTGAATGGAGACAGATGTTAGTCTTTTGAACCCTCATGTCTGAGCCCAATAAAAACTGGGGAGCTTGAATGCAAAGACCTCTCTCACTATAATAGCAGGAAATTCTGAGGTCAATATCTTTGTTAAACAGAATAGCTATATAATGCTCAGAATCTGTAATCTGCTCTGGAACTTTGGAAACCATTTAAGATATTTCGCTGAAGTATTTTATATCCTACAATATTACTATGGAATGGTTCAAAAATACAGGAATACACCATAATTAAAACTGTTAAATAGAATCCATCAAAATATTGTTACATAATATTTCTCATGACTCAGGGTAGGGTAGGCAAACAAAATGGGCATTACATTTGTAATTCATAAAGCTCACTATAATAGGTCCATGTTTATCCACAATGTTTTTATCATGCTGTTTTTATCATGATGAAATTAAACTCGGAAAAACTTGGTAATCGTGGCACCATGTTCTTTGTGGGTGTGTGTAACTGGGTGAGAGAGAGAGAGAGAGAGAGATGGATAGAGGGGGAAGGGGTGGTTTGTGGTGGTAAATACCCGGCTGTTAAAACACACAAGCCATCGGAAAGGGCGAAATGCAGCGTCTTTATGGATTACAGTCAGAACAGCAGAAGATCATATTCATGAAACCAGAGATGTAGCTTTATACTGACAGTTTGTATTGATCGCTCATCATGCTGTAGATCAGTGTGTGGCTGTATCTGCTTGGATTTAGGTTCTTTAATACATATAAACACTAGTGTTTCGCGTCGGATCGTCAGTAGATAAGTGCTGATCTCATTTTAGACGTCTTGTAGTAATTTTAGGGACATTGTGTTTAACAGGAGCGTGTGAGCTAACAACAAAAGCGCGAGCCCAACCGGTGGCTATTCAAACACCGGTGCCTTTAGCGTTATATTTCTTTTATTTCTGAATACACCAGCGATGGGCATCAGAAAAGATTTACCTTACTTATTGACGCGATGAACCGACAGTTATCCTCTTGGATGTTTTAAACCACCAATGGCTTTGATATGGTAGATGTGTAGGTTGACATTAGCAGTAGCTTGTTAGCACTAGCGGCTCCTTTGTTGTGAACTGGTGTTGTTGGTGAGGGTTTTAATCGTTTTCATTAGTTTATCATTATTGTTTAACGCTTTATATTTGCTTATCCGTCAACCATCCTTTATCCATATTTCCCTACAATTGTAGTATGTTTTAGTGGGGTAGAATCGACGGGAAATGTTGGACGGCTAGTGTCTTAATTCTCATCTGTAGATCCACAAACACAGATTAGCTGCATCAATAACGATATAAAGTGTGTTTTAGTTAGATATAGCTATTATGGCCTACACTTTGGGGTTAACGAAGAGCTGTTTGCTGCAGACACAGCTGATCTTCTTTCTCATGGGTAAGAGACTAATTGTTTTTAATGGCATTTCCATAAATAATTTTTATTCTTACCGTATTTTCTGCATAAATTATACCTCATAGGTGTAACCAGACTCGATCTTATGTAATTCAGTTGGAGTGCTGCTAAGGGAAAAGAGTATGCTGGTATTCGTAAATAGACATTGTGGTTTCTCCAACGTTTAAATGGGGTTTGATGTAATTACTAGAGAACGAAGACTTCTATTGTGTACAGGAATTTACAGTAGGAGTAGACTATGTCTGTTAATCCTTTTGATTGAAATCTTGTAAGAGACCATCCCATTCTTACAACAGATGTGATATATTTTTGTGATTTTATTACATTTGAGGGATTTTTTTAATCCTTTCACTTTTGATTTTGTTGGTGCATTCCCACCTTCTAACTTTCCATGCCACATGATATGATCTTAAACACCAGATCCTATGGTGTTGAGCAAAACATTTAGTTGATAGTTTAAAAGCAAAATGTTAAATCAAACACTGGTTAAATCATTCAAACTGGTAGTTAGTCACACTGCAATTATTAAGGATTTCTAAAGGACAGGTCCATTTGTTACACAAATCTGTTGCAAGTGATATGACAATGAGCCTATTGATATAGTCTAACTGAAACATCATCTGTATCCATCAGTTGTTGAACATTTGTTCTGTAGCAGGTTTTGCATGCCTGTGTTTGCATGTGGGCTATTCCCTTTTCGCTCCCACAGTGCAGTCAGCTGCTATAAACAAACACCAGACAGAAGTGAGGGAAACCACAGCAGATGAGCGACGAGGGCAGGCTCAAACATTTAGTGCTTGTCTTAAGGGCTTCCATGCTCAGTACAGCCTTTAAAATAATTTGGCCCATTTAGAGTCAGATATGAGGGAGGAGAGAAATTTTTAGAGAGAGATTTATAGTCATCTCAGTTTTCTGAGGTCTGTTTTGGCTTTTTGATCACGCTGGTTGCATGTGATCACTTTGTTGGTTTAAAAAAAGTAATGGGGGATTTAGGAGTCATTATTTTGACTTAACAATGTTACCCGTTTTAAATCGTTCAATGCATTAAATTACAAAGAGTTGAATAAGTAAAATCTATTGAAAAATTAAAGGCTGGGCTGTACATCACCAGATAAGCAAAACGGGTAAAGAGGTAATAAGGTATTGTTTATACTGCAAAAAGGTATTGTTTCCAGCCCCATGAAAACTGCCATTGATCAGTTAGAACAAGTCAGGGTAATAGCCAAGGGTTATCCAGGTGTTTTGATTCTCATGCCTTGAATACATTTGAAGCACCCTTCATTTGGCTGTGGGTACTTTATTACCCAATTCCTGAACTTTGCAGTTGTATAACACCTGGATAAAAGACTGCATTATACTAAATAAAATTAGGATCATACTATTTTAAGTTAACCAGGTTTACATTTTGCTTTAAGTTGTGTACTATATAACTGTGTATGTGACAAATAAAATTTAAATCTTGTGTATAATAACAGTTCTATGGCTTTGTCTATGCTTTGATTAATTAGGTCTATAATTCAGTTTATATAATAATATTATTCAATATAATCCAATGTAATTTAATATAGGGTTTAGACCTGCATAATATTGAAGAAAAATACGCTATGCAATAACATAATGCCATATAGAGTATGATAGTGCTTTAGTTAGAGCATTTACATGCATGCACATACACACGTATTCTAACTAAATTTGTGTACTAGTCTTTCTACAATCCGCATTGACAGAAAACTAATTAGTTATCGAAAACTTGTGCTATATGCATATTACAAAATGCACATTTGGGATGTTTTGCTATATCATGCAGCCCCAGTAAAGTTTAAGAATTGCCCTATACTGGATAGGCCTTCACACTATTAAAGACAAATGCAATTTATTTGATAGGGTTTGATACCCGTCTGTGTGTTTTTTTTTTTTTTAAATCAATTCTAATTATATTAAAATGTATTTAGGCTGTTGACAAGCTATGTTATAACACCACATTGTTCCAACATAATTTCAATGTAATTTTTTATTCAGCTTTTTGCATCTTTAGGTTATAATTTACACATTGCGTCTGCAGTACAGAGCTTTATGATGCATTTCTCTTGTGTTTTTATAGGAAATGGAGTTTATTCACAACACAGCGAGAATGTTTATGTATCAGGGATGTCAAATGGTGAGTTTTCACATTTGCTTAACAGATCCAGGTTTGTCTTTCCAATCCATCTTGTTTTATTCTTATCTCAGGGTGTCTCTTTTAATCAAGTTAAACATAATGCAGATCAATGTTAAACAAAGATCCATAACATCAAAGTTTAAAAGTCCTCAAAACACTTGTAGCCAGCCGCATGTTACCAATCACTAGGTGCTTTTGACAAAGTATTGTGGGGAATCAAAAGGTTTATGATAGTTTGCTCAGATTAGCCAACATTTCCTCTGGCCTGACAACTGTTAACTAAAGCACTACTCTTTTACCTACTTAGTAATATATTTTTATAGCAGAGCGACTCGGTTTCTAGTATTGCAAAGATTTGAGGGTGGAATCTAAAACCCCTCATCATAAGCTTACATTGCAAAGTCTTTGAAACAATTTTGTGCTGTGTTCTTTTCTTTGTCTAGTAAATATACAGTATCCATACAGTAGCTTTGTTCCAAAACCTAGTAAGGTTGCCTAGAGAGCATTTTAAAACATTAAGCTATTGTGACTGTAAGACAGACAAATGGTGCTTTCTTTCAAGTGACCTGGTTTTGACCAAAATATAAGGCATGGAGAAGACAATCCCACAATGCACTGCAACCTGCTCTGGAGAAAATGAAAGATAATGGACGAATTTGAGAGAAAAAAATATTTTTAAATCAATGTAGTATAATTTTTTTAATTTGTTCAGTGTTTTGCTGATAGTGTTGTATTAATACTTTCTAATGGCAAATGATTGAATTGGATATGAAAGGAGCACTATTTGTGTGTCCTGCAGACTTTCAGAAATCTTCCACTAATTTCATTATCAGGTTCCATTTCGGTTAGGATTCTGCCTGTGTAGACAGACAGTTCCCTAAGGATTTGGACGTTATCCTCATATTAATTACCCAGAATATTTCCAAATGTGTTTGCTAACCGTTGTCTCTGTGTGGTTTCCTGCAGCTTGTGGAGACGTGGCCGAGCAGATCAGGGCATCCAGTGGAGTCATAACCAGTCCTGGCTGGCCCTTTGAGTACCCATCTCGTATCAACTGCAGCTGGAACATCAGGGCCAACCCTGGGGAGATCATTACCATCAGGTAACATCTAATACAGCAACATTTACCACTCCATTGACGAGACTGGGAATGAAAAATATTTCCCATCAAACCCAATATGGTAGTCATAATTTGTCTAAATTACAGGTTTTGTCAGTTTTAGTCTCCTAAACTGCTCATGCTCTTAGTTGAATAATAGTCTTCTTCACTGTAATTTCTGGTTGCTTTTTACCAATGCATGCTACATTTTTTTCCATCACATCTTCTCAACTGCTCCTCTTAAATAAATACAAACATTCTGCAGATGTAGAACATTGGAGATTGGTTTGTGTTGGTTTGTAGTATTGCAGCATGTCATTGTTTCATGAAAGGGTTTGGGTTATATTTTGAATTTGAGGTTTTAGGGAGGTTTTTAAGAATTATTGCCACCTCAAACAAACTCCTTTGAACTAGTTCTTTATTTCTAAATTTATTTTCTGCATCTTCTCTGGTCTTTTGCTGCCAGTTTTGTCTCAGCCTGTGTGTTTGTTTGCATCTTTATCTGAACATAGTGTCCATGGTTACCAGAACAGAAATAGACCCTGTGGGTATTTTTTACAGGATGTGATTTTGTGGTAAACACAGCAAGTTACTAATTCTGCCAGTAGGAACTGTCCCCACTGTCTTAAGATGGTTGGTCCAATTTTCAGTGGGACGAGCATCTCACAAGTTACTTCTTACTTTAATGGCCTTGAGTTTGATAAAGCTTATTCTAGCATCATGTTCCCTAATTGATACATTTTAATTAAATATATCTGTGACATCTTGCAATTAGAGGCATAACTATACATATATATCTTGTTTCAAAATAACACTAAATTAGTAATGAACTATTTCAGTTAAGCTCAGTTGTTACAAGGATGTTTTTTTTTTTTTGCACGTGTAGCCCAGTGTTAATTGACTTGAAATCATTTGTACTCCTAGTTTTCAAGACTTTGAGATTCAGAGCTCGCACCGATGTGGTTTGGACTGGCTCTCCATCGGAACTTACAAGAACCTGGATGGGTACCGGGCATGTGGCTCATCCATCCCAGCCCCATACATCTCCTCTCAGGACCACGTGTGGATTAAGTTCCACTCAGACGACAGCATGACTGGAAAGGGCTTCAGGCTTTCTTACATAACAGGTAGATTTGCTATTTATATCCTTTAATAGATACAGTTGCATCAGAGAGCGTGTCGTTACGTTGCTGACTTTCATTATGTCATGCTGCTATGCAACAGGCACTCTCCCTCTGTCTCTTTCTCTTTCTCTAATGGCTTTTAGTTACTGATGACCTGCTTTTCAAGAAGCTTGACTTGGTTTTTAAATTTGTTTGTTGCTGCTTATGTATTAAAACAGCAACTGCATGGCACTAAGTTTTGCCCAAGTGTGGACCACTCACATTTTGTGAAAACACTTTTGTAAAATGAAAATCTTAAAGAACAATCGTCTTTATCCATCATGTTCTTTTATATGAAATTGTGTTTTGTTACTTTCCTCTAAAAAGTTTGTAATTGTAATTGTAGGGAAAACCGAGGAGGATAGTTGCAAATCAGACCAGTTCCACTGTGCTAACAGGAAGTGCATCCCAGAGTCATGGAAGTGCAACACTATGGATGAATGCGGTGATAATTCGGACGAGGAGCTGTGTGTACAGCCTAACCCCTCAGCGTTCTTCTCTTTCCAGCCGTGCTCCTTCAACCAGTTCCCCTGCCTGTCACGCTACACCCATGTTTACACCTGCCTGCCAGAGTCACTTAAGTGCGATGGGAGCATTGACTGTCAGGATCTGGGTGACGAGATTGACTGTGATGTCCCCACCTGCGGCGAGTGGCTGCGCAACTTCTACGGCACTTTCAGCTCACCCAACTATCCCGACTTCTATCCTCCTGGTAGTAACTGCACCTGGCTGATCGACACTGGCGACCACCGTAAGGTCATCCTGCGATTTATGGACTTCAAGCTGGATGGCACAGGGTACGGCGACTACGTCAAAGTCTACGATGGGCTGGAAGAGAATCCCAGGCGTCTGCTGCGTGTTTTGACTGCCTTCGACTCCAGAGCCCCCGTAGCGGTGGTGTCCTCTTCAGGACAGCTTCGTATTCATTTTTATGCTGACAAAATCAATGCAGCTCGAGGCTTTAACGTTACTTATCAAGTTGACGGTTTCTGCCTGCCATGGGAGATTCCTTGTGGTGGGAACTGGGGCTGCTACACCGAGCAGCAGCGCTGTGACGGCTACTGGCACTGCCCCAATGGACGAGATGAGCTCAACTGCAGCAACTGTCAGGAGGATGAATTTCCATGTTCTCGAAATGGTGCCTGCTACCCACGCTCCGACCGCTGCAACTACCAGAACCGCTGCCCAAATGGCTCAGACGAGAAGAACTGCTTTTTCTGCCAGCCCGGAAACTTCCACTGTAAGAACAACCGCTGCGTGTTTGAGAGCTGGGTGTGCGATGCGCAGGACGACTGCGGGGATGGAAGTGATGAGGAGAGCTGCCCAGTGATCGTACCCACACGTGTCATCACTGCTGCGGTTATCGGGAGTCTGATCTGTGGCCTGCTGCTGGTTATTGCTCTGGGCTGCACCTGCAAACTTTACTCGCTCAGGATGTTTGAGCGAAGGTAAGCCAACTAATTATCAGATTTATTAAACTTTAATTAGATCTACGGTCTGCTTATTGTAAAAAATAACACTGATCTTTTCAGCGCTATTTTTAAGCTAGAAGATAATTTTAATATATTGGGTGTATTGGGGTGTCATAAGTGGAATAATCTGCACTGAGGTTAATTATGTTCAACAATTGGAGATGTGATTGCTTTTCTATAATCATGGGCAGGGTGGTTAGTTGTTCTTTACACAAAGCTTGGAGTAAACAATGTTCACACAACAATATTTATTTTCATGCTGTGTTGTCTGTTTAATGAGGAATTCATATAAGTTACAAACATGATAAATTGTGATGAATATGAGAAGATGGCTATGATAAGAACCATATGTTTTTGCTTCTGTGACAATTCTCAAGCAGATTTGGGTTTGTGCTTCCAGGTCGTTTGAAACTCAGCTCTCCAGGGTGGAAGCAGAGTTACTAAGGAGAGAAGCTCCACCTTCATATGGGCAGCTGATTGCTCAGGGCCTGATCCCCCCAGTGGAAGACTTTCCTGTATGCTCTGGAAACCAGGTATTAAAACTTAACTATAATATGTGTATCATACGCAATTCTATATTCACAATTCATTTTATATCTTTGGCTACATTTTTAAAGGTGTTCAACATAATTTCTTTAAAATTAAATGTCCAGCCAATCTCCAGAATTTCTACTATTGCATTAACAGAAAACCACTACCAATGTCTCACCAATGTCACCAATACCATATCTCACAAGCCACATCCTCTAATACTTTGGGTTAGCTGTTTTCTATTTAATTTATCAGGTTTTTTTTGTAGACATTTAAAAAAAGACTTCAATTCAGTCTTTCTTCTATAATATCAAACTGGTATGAGAATCATTTTGCCGGAATCAAATACCAAATTGTAGGTAATGTGAAACCCTATTCACTAATGCTCTGGTTTCCTGTAAGTTTCAGGCCTCTCCGTTACTGTGTTGTCTGGTATCTTTATTGTGTTATATCATGTTAATGGCATTTGGTAATGCTTCATGTTATTTTTACTTTTAGACATCTGTTTTAGAAAATCTAAGACTGGCAGTTCGATCTCAGCTGGGATTTACCTCAATTCGACTCCCCACCACGGGGCGCCACAGCAACATCTGGAGCCGCTTGTTCAATTTCACACACTCTCGACGGTCTGGTTCTCTAGCGCTGGTTTCTGCAGACACCGAAGAGGGACCCACTAGCGGCAGTTCAGCACATGAGCCGGAGAGGCTTGGCTCTCACCGTGGACTCCTGCCCTTGGACTCTGACGACACGGACACTGAAAGTGAACACCATCTGCGCAGGGACGTCCCTGGGGCTGTAGGGGGCCTGATGGCTCCCTTGCCACAAAAAATTCCCCCTACATCAGCTGTAGAGGCCATTGTCTCTGTCTCAGCCAGCTCGGCTCCACTGGTCAGCCAGGAGAGCAGCATCTCTGAGAGCATTTCAGAAGGTTCTGGAGCGACTGGACCTTCATGCACCCCTTCCGTAGTTTCCTCTGGAATGAGCCCATTTAGCTCCGCTTTAAGACGAGTTACACACAGTCTACGCTGGATCCGCTTCTCCCTAGGGTGGTCTGGGAATGGAGGGTCAAGTGGTGTGGGGCAGAATCACAGCCCATTACGCCAACTGGAACAAGGAAGTGCAGGCTGCACTGGCGTCGGTGTCAGGGGTGAGGAGGAGGATGACGTGGAGCTACTTATTCCTGTTTCGGACACCGGCTCTTTAGACAGTGATGAGAGTTCCAGGCCTTTGCTGGAACCAGGTCTGGAGCAAGCCTTTGGGCTCCATCTGGCCCCTGCTGCAGTCTCTCTCAGGGGCCGGGTAGTGGGCAGAGATGGGCCCTGTGAACACTGTGGAATTGTGCACACAGCACGGATCCCTGATGCTTGTCTGGAGGCAACAACAAAAATGGAAAGTAGTGATGATGAGTCACTGCTGCTTTGCTAAGACTCGGTACATAAACCATATGACACTAAAACGCCCTTGCTCACAGCTTGCCATTTCTTTTATTTCCCTCTAGTGGAGCAGAGGCTGAATGTCTGTAGATGTGTTCTCTCACAAAACAAAGAGCTGCAGAATTCAGGTACTTTTAAAGACTGGTCATTAAGAATTATACTGAAGAGTACGAGCTCCCCCTTCCCAATTTCCCCTCCACTGTGCAATATTAGTATTTGTTGAGATGTCTACCAGTTCAAAGTCTATTTTTCTGAAGTGTCACATAGAGAGTGAGCCACTCTGCAGTTCTCAATTGGGAAAAGCAGCACAATTAAACGGCGATCCTGTGCAGTGTGGAACAATGAAAGACTGAACACATCAAAGCTCTACAAAAGATTTGTTACCTAACCTTAGCGTTATTTGTACTTTAGATGTCAGCCATTTTTGTTTCATTAAATAAATGGTTTGTGGAAAATTGTTATTCCCCTCCCCCCCATGTTGTTTCAAGCTCAAATTACTTTTTACTTTGTGTGGAACTCAAAAGGACAAATTTTGCATTATGTCCTACCAGCTCCTTACCTACCTAAGAAAGTAAATAGGGTCTGGGCCTGTTAAACTAAAACAAAATGAAAAATAAACAACACAAAAGCACTAGGAATGCATTCCATGCAACTAGTGTGCTATTTTGCAAGTTTTTATAAGCCATATGATAGCTGGAATAGGCTAAAATGTAAATGGTTATTTGGTCTGCTCCTTGTAAGTCTGCTCCTTGTAGTAGCTCACAAATCTCATTCGCATATCTCTCAAATTTTGTTTGCATACAAAATTTTCGAGATTGGTGAAAGTCTTCACATGGCATATTTGTGTATGAGAAAACATTAATTATTTGAGAGCTTTGGTGGAAAGAATTTCAGCCAATAAAGCGCACAAGTCATGGATTAATTTTATGGTACTTCTCATGGTACTTTTTATGGTACAAATCCTGTCCCTGTTCACTTGTTTTATGGAACAGAGCAGCTTGGACATTTTGTAAAATCTCTATTGAGTTCCAATTAAAGTAAAACGGGTTTGATATGATATGTGGGTGTGTAGGTTACAGAACTTTTAAATGGGCTTTTCTTTAAACTGCTAGCAAAAAATGGGAGATCAAATAATATAAAAAAGTGGTATGTTGCTATTGCGATATCAGGCGTGTAACATGCGATTGTGGGCTAGGGGCATATATTTATAAGAGTATAATTTGAGAGGGAGCTACTAATTTTTTTTAAAGGAAATTGCATTGTATAACAGCCACCTTTGTTTGTTGTATTTATTGTTTTGTTACCGTTAACCTTTTGGTAACCCTAATGTTTTGGTGCTTAGAAAACTTGTGTGTGAGTGTGTATATTTATTGGTTTTCATTTCAATAGCGTTTACTTGAAAAGCATGTCCAGCGGTCTTGTGCTTATTTTTCCCATTTCATAATGCATTAATTAGTTTAGTGTGTGTATGTATGTATATATATATATATATATATACACACACTAAAAATATACAGCTAAAAGACAACTGTTTACTGCACTACAAGAATAAAGTGTTCATCCCACACGTGTCTTGACACTTTTTTTTCTTTTTAAATCTTGTGTGTGTGTGCCATTTGAATAGAGGCGGTAGAGATGTGCAAAAATGTTTTTATTTTTACATATTTTTTAAAATCATTTAGTTAAATTGTTTTTTGCTTTTTTTTTTAGCATTTTAAAGTTTCTAAACAAAAAAATCAAAAATAAGAGAACATACATTATATTTGTTCTTCCAGGTTATTTTGTTTAAGAAACCAACAACTTTTGACTTAAAGTTGTTAAAAGAAAGGAGATTACAA
Organism: Ambastaia sidthimunki; assembly: GCA_036877625.1. NCBI lineage: Eukaryota > Metazoa > Chordata > Actinopteri > Cypriniformes > Botiidae > Ambastaia > Ambastaia sidthimunki. The sequence goes on from JAZGTK010000150.1 coordinate 13,008, forward strand.
AGAGAGAGAGAACACACACACACTCAGCGGATGCTGAGGCACATAGTGCGAAGAGGTCGCCAACTTTCTGCAGAGTCAATCGCTACAGACCTCCAAACTTCATGTGGCCTTCAGATTAGCTCAAGAACAGTGCACAGAGAGCTTCATGGAATGGGTTTCCATGGCCGAGCAGCTGCATCTAAGCCATACATCACCAAGTGCAATGCAAAGCGTCAGATACAGTGGTGTAAAGCACGCCGCCACTGGACTCTAGAGCAGTGGAGACGCGTTCTCTGGAGTGACGAATCGCGCTTCTCCATCTGGCAATCTGATGGACGAGTCTGGGTTTGGCGGTTGCCAGGAGAATGGTACTTGTCTGACTGCATTGTGCCAAGTGTAAAGTTTGGTGGAGAGGGGATTATGGTGTGGGGTTGTTTTTCAGGAGCTGGGGTTGGCCCCTTAGTTCCAGTGAAAGGAACTCTGAATGCTTCAGCTTACCAAGACATTTTGGATAATTCCATGCTCCCAACTTTGTGGGAACAGTTTGGAGCTGGCCCCTTCCTCTTCCAACATGACTGTGCACCAGTGCACAAAGCAAGGTCCATAAAGACATGGATGACAGAGTCTGGTGTGGATGAACTTGACTGGCCTGCACAGAGTCCTGACCTCAACCCGATAGAACACCTTTGGGAGGAATTAGAGCAGAGACTGACAGCCAGGCCTTCTCGTCCAACATCATTGTGTAACCTCACAAATGCGCTTCTGGAAGAATGGTCAAAAATTCCCATAAACACACTCCTAAACCTTGTAGACAGCCTTCCCAGAAGAGTTGAAGCTGTTATAGCTGCAATGGGTGGACCGACGTCATATTGAACCCCATGGATTAGGAATGGGATGTCAGTTAAGTTCATATGCGAGTGAAGGCAGGTGAGCGAATACTTTTGGCAATGTAGTGTATCTGTTATCAGCCTCACAGTTGCTTGCTCTTAGTCTACAAATCAAGCAGCAGTTAAATCTGCAATGTGGAACTATGGCCTCTCTTTCCCCATCTCTGAAACAAAATTGCAAATTACTTGCAGAGTTATTTTTTTAATGTGGATGACCTTTTACATTTGAAGGAACTGCTGTAAGAACAAAGCTATAATTGTTCCACCATCCTCAGCATCCGAACACAAGATAAAGTAGCCACTCTAATTTCTGTAGAACATCTTACAGCTTAACCCAACATCTTAAATAATATAAACTTAAAGCGGTAAATCAGGGTAAGGTAAGTAGACATGTTTTATATGAGATGTTTGATTATATATTGTATATATTGTATATATTGTGTGTGTGTGTGTGTGTGTGTGTGTGTGTGTGTATATATATATATATATATATATATATATTATAGCAGGGGTGTCCAAACTTTTTCTGCTGGGGGCCAGGTGCAAAAAAATGTATGTTGTCTCGGGCCGCATGTCTGTAATAATAATAAAAAACTACTATTAGACAAGCTAATTGATTATTGCCATTTATTTGTCTTTGTCTACTTATATTTTAAATATGATATTTTTTAAATGTTATGCCCCATAATATTATATACATGTTTAACCTAGGAATCATTACAACGAATTGCTTCTAAAAAAAAAAATCTTTTTTTCCCTATAACGGGCCAGATTCATATAATTTTTAAAATCCCTCGCGGGCCGCCACAGGACTAAAAACGGGCCGCAGATGGCCCGCGGGCCGTAGTTTGGACACCCCTGTATTATAGGCTTACTTTCTTAACTGCATTAAACACAATTTTCAGTATCTGAATAATGCAGTGCAATATACAACATATTGTAAAACCTTTCTGTTTCTTTTTTCTATTCTTTTATTGATATTAAAAATAATAATAGATGGATTTACCTCTTAGACAAAGTCATGACTTCAAGTTTTGTTCAGATTTTAAGTTCAAAGGCAAAAAATGTATGTTTAGGTATGTTTCTATTTAGAAAATGTCTTCTGGAAATTTCTTTTCACTCATCTTGGGTATCTTTGGTAATCTGTGGAATTTGTTCTCCCCCATGCTAAATCATATCCTCAGTACCTGTCACTAAAAATGTAGGTAAACTAGTCGTCCCTCATAGCCTATTAACTGGAGGCCGCTACTATCAGTGAGAAAGCCACAAAGTGTGTCCAGATTAACCAGCAGAGGGGGCCATAAGAGTAGAACAATATATAGTCATATATGTTTAGCACAAAGTTTGTCCATAGTTTGATCACTTACAACCTAACTCTTAGTATACACACAACACTATGTTTGCTGCTTAGATTAAGATAACTATTCAGACGTCCTTTTTCTAAAAATAGTCAAAATTAATTGTAACATTTAAAGTGAATAATGCTAATAAAAACAGGGCATTTTGCTGTTTCGCAAACAGGCGAAAGTTTCACTTGAATACCAAACACCAACATACCAAAACCTTATGTTGAGATTTGTTATTTCCTTTCATATAAATAGTAAAAATATTTGTCAAAATTAAGCAAGATTTTCTTACCTTAGAAATTCAAATTTAAAATGAATGCAAATGAAAGGTGACTAGTTTTTAACACTGCAGTAAAGATATAAGCTACATTCTTTAAAGTAAAGCAAATGCTTTTTGCACATCAATTTGAAGGTTTGATGCTCTGCAGCATTAAAATCAATGGTGATTGCAGAAAGATGCTCTAATTTTGTGCCTGGTAGGCTAAGAATGCAAAGGAATTGTTCACCAGAAAAGACAAACAGAAATTAGTAAATGAATTTTATTCTCTTAAAACAAGAAACAAAAATTCATATTTTGTGGCAATTTGTCCATCTTCATGAACTGCGTGTCTTGCTTCTCACTCAAGTACCAGTGTCCGTTGTGTAACAACACAACAAGAGAGAACACAGTCCAAAGTTTAGAGTCCTCATACAGCACCATCCAATGGGATCCATTTTTAGACCATTTTCTTTATAACAATAATAAAATATACTTGCAACTTTTTTCCAAGTCAACCTTGAATAAATACAAATTTTCTTTAATCTTTTCTTCATGGTTTTTTTTATTATTTGTCTGTTTGAATTTCTTTTTTCCTTTTCAAAACTTCAAGAAAAGATGAATGCCATAAGGTGGAATGTTGCATCGAATGTCTGAACCATCGGCCACAAACCTCGACCTAAATCCAAGGCAACATCAGATCAGGAGGATGGCCAAGCCTTCGGCCCACATGCACTGTACACAAAACTGTGAAAAAATTCCCAGATGTCTCTGTCAAAACATGCTGTATTACTCAGACGTGTGCTCGATTCATGTTGCAGACCCTTTTCAACATGCTTGCTTTGAATGAATGAGCCATTCATGTAACATTACATTGGACTTATGACAAACCATAAAATAATCTACAGCTCTGTCCTCACATGAACACAATTATGGCTGCTTCAGAAGGGAGAAATGTACAATTTTCAGATTATGTTGCATTTAAGGCTTGTGCCTTTATATCGCAATGAATATTGTACATTTATTGTGTGTTCCTCGACCATCTCATTTATTTTCTGATCACTTTATTTCTTAATATTATGACATACAAAGTCTCCCCAGGTTACACCTGTATCTGGGATCTGTAAAAATACAGAAGAGTCTTAAGGATGACAATCACATCTTTATCATTGCATTCAGTCTCTTTGAAAACCATGCACTACAGAATTTCATATTAAAAATAATACAAATGTTGAAAATGGATCTGTTCATCCTTAAATATTTTCTCTTTTTCTGGAATCTTTTTTTGCAAGTTGCAGCCTTAATGAAAATAACCTCATATTTTTTTTTAACAAATCTGCATCCATGCCAAAAAAAAGAAAAAACAAAATGAATTTCATACAGTACATTGACAAAGAACATCATATGAAGCACAGAAAGGTCTGTACATTTCTTTCATAACTCTTGCGTCCTGCATCAAGGCAGGACTTCTGGCATATCCATTTATTCATCACTAAACTTCGAAAATCATGGATAGATCTGGCTTGTTGGAGTATGTGGAGTATGAATTTCCGGGTGGACATCATGTTTATGAGGTTTTCACTCCCCTTTCTTGTCCCAACTTAGCCAAGTGCTTCTTTCTTTAGGAACACCTTTTCAGAGCTTGGCTCACAGTAACAGTTACAATGCATTAAGACCTAGGTAAGAAACTCTCTTTGCATAAAACAGAGTAAACAGCCAGAGTAGAATGGTGTCTTCCTTTCCATGTTCCTGTAAAAATCAGCTCTCTGAACCTTCTCCTCACTTCTAGGAGCATGTCTGCCATGAGTCAGAACTCTGCCGTGCACCACTGGCTGCATCTCTTCTGGACAGAGACTTCCTGTGGCTTTATTTCCCTGCATGTGACAGCAACATACTGTTTTCTTTTTCCTTATTTTTTGGCAGAACGATGCAGGCCTTTTCACAGCCTCTCGTTGCACGGGCTCAAAGGACACAACATCAAGCATGCAGTGTAACCAGGACGTGACCCGTCGTGTTTTCTCTCTGTCTGTAGCTTTAGCAACTCTCGCCGCTCTCTACCACTCACCTCCCCCGTGCCGCTACGATCGAACATTGGAACTCTCCAGGCCTGATTCTGGAGGTTTACTACTTAAAGGTGCCAAGGTTGGGTCCACCAATGAGGTGGGAGGGAAGAGCTTGTACCAGCCAATCACCATGTTGGTCAGCTCTAAATCATCTAAAAGGATCTGGGCTGCTCCCATGAAGGATTTGTGGTCCATGCGTCCATAGTCGCCCCAAACAATGATCTGTATAGTAAGGAATAATATGGCAGTGCCAAATGAGTAACATAAAAACAAGTTCACATTTCATCCTTAAAACTAAAAGGAATAAAATAAAGTTATATTTATAGGACCATTTTAATGCAAAAAAACATTCTACTGTTTCTTGAATTAAATTAAAAATTAAACATTTAAATGACCAGAACATGTTCATAAAAGGTTTTGTGAGATTCCCCCAAAAATAACAAAATTACCATTTATACACTACGTTTACTCTGTAGTATTTCAAAAAAGGATTAGTACATCCCATATCATAGTACTTTGAAAACAGTATTTAAAAGTGCTGAATGGTTTGCTACTTTCAGTGGATTTTCACAATATGAATGCATGCTTGTGCAAAGCATGCATTCTAATATTGCATGTGCTAACATTGCCTACAAACATTTGCACAACTGAAGAATAATTGTGACAAAGGTGTCTGTGGTATTAAGCCACAGTTTTGTGACATGGCACTGTGTCCCAATGGCACTGAACTGGTTTACTACATTCTTAAAATATGCATTTTATGCATATTTTATACTTCATATATTTTTTTGACTATTTAATTTACTGACAGTAGAAATATCTGATTGAATCTATTGCCTTTGTGTTACCTGTAAAACCTTCCCCTCAGGATTTTCCTCAAACTGAAGCTGTTGTTGGTAAAGAGGATCCAGCGTTTTTCTGGCTGTCCGTGTTTTCTTCTTGTTGATGCACTTCCCGTTGTCTAGTAGATATACTTTTACATACGGCGCTGCAAATAGAATGAAATCAGATTTAATTATCAACCATGTAGAACAGATCAAATTTAAAGACTTTTAGACCCAGTTAACAATTTTAGTTTGTGACAAATGTCCCTGTGACAAACGTTTTAATACAGTAATAAAAACATTAAAAATGTGATTTTGTGTGTTCTAAAAAATAAATCAAAACATCCAGTTTTTTTGTGACGTTGTACTAAACTTATTGCTAGGTCGTTATTCTAACATTTTTTTTAAATTCTGTAATGTTTTTAAAATGTTCCAATAAAAACCAAAGAAAATATATATATGATGGTATATATGATATATAACAAAAAAAGTTCTACTATTGTTACTGCAAGAACTTTTTTGATCATTTAAGTTAACCATTGTTCTGAGAACCCATTGTTAGCTGGGATGGTGTTGAAAAACTTGCTCTATTTATTATGTACCTGGCGTCTGTTTGTTTCCTGGTTTGCCCACTAGGCCTCTAGCTCGAATAACTTCCACATCCAGCCTCTCCTTCCTGTGCACCATCCCAATCTGGATGTCACCTACAAAAAAAGACCACAAAAAAAGTTATAAAGTGAGAAAATAGTTTCTTTTTAGACACCACTGGTTGAAAGTTATTATGGTGCTCAGGCAGTGAATAAGGTAGAGAATATGTACAGAAACATAAATTTGAAATAAAAATGGAAACAAATGGTGACAATGCTTACCCATTGGAGGTGTGGCCAGTGTCTGTCTCCCTGCCAGCTGGGCAGGGCCAAGACCATCCAAAAACTCAGTGAACTGGCTGTCTGATGAAATCTTCACCCCTGGGAAGATGAGACTTTAAACAGAAGACAAAAATTTAGAAATCAGGTGTAAGAAGGATAATATTTTTATAGATTTTATCATTTTACCCATGCAATGAACAAAGTGCATGATGTAATTTCAGGATTATTTGATTATCTCTATCCAAGATGGCTGATGTGTTGCTTGGTGGTTGCCAGAATGTTCTGCATGGTTGTCTATTGGCCCACCCCCCAATTTCCCAAAATTATCCTGGTCTCTAAATATGGTTGGAATTCTTCTTTTAAAGGAGTTTTATGATTATTTTTCTGTAATGGCAGACGTCAAAGTACTTACTTTCCAGGTTTTGCCTTTTCACCATCGTCTGTGGTCTCTCGACTGGGCTGTCGTGTCATTCTGCTCTTCATCTCGATGGCTAAACCCGTCTCCACGCTCCGCTGGATTGCCAGACGCACCGGCTTCTTTTTCTTGCCCTCCTCTACAAAAAAACAGCAAGTGAAGATGACTGAATAAGGAAGAAATGCATGATATTGCTACTTCCCCTTCTGCCCTGCCCCCAAACTTATGCCACTGGTTGAGCCAGAAGACTTGTTTGGCTAATCAAACAAACACACCCACATTAAACTGGGATTGAAAAAAACATTTAAATGTTTGAAAAAATGACCTTACCTACATAACAACCTACAGCTGATAACCACTAAATAAGAGGCATGCTGCATGTTGTATAGCATGGTGCATGCAACTGCAAAGTCAAGGATTGAATTTCTAGTGAACACACATACTGTCAAAATGTAAACCTTGAACGCACTGTAAGTTGCTTGGAATAAAACAGCATGCCAAACACATACATTCTCCTGTACTTTATTACACACGTGTCGCATTGGTGCACCTGCCATCAAGGTCAAACCCTCTGTCTCCCTCACAACACATAACACCTGTTAAACTAATACTTGACAAGCTCATATGACAGTGCACCTGCTCCACAGCACGGATAAAACATCAGTCTCAAAAATCATATTGTTCTGAATTGATTTGCTTACAAACAAATGTTCAAAAGCATGTACGCAGTGTCTGTCAACCTCTACGCAGCAAACAGCGAGTGTGGCTTCTTACCTCTGTCCCCCTCTTCAAAGGAGTTCATACAGGGGAAGTAGACCGCCAGCACCTCGAATGACGCAGACAAGCTGAGCCTGCTCTGCGATCTCTGCATGCGCATGCCGGGGAGAGCAGCGCTACTGTCCTGCCCTTGTCTGCCCATTTTAAAAACCTAGTGTCCTCGAACACCTCAAACTACAGTGAAGTGAGGTAGCTGCACAGGCCAAGATAGATCTATCTTAAAGAAACAAGTGTCCTTGGCTTTCCTTCAGCAGTGTGTGCAAGCGCAAGTCTTGCTGGTTCTCAAGAGCTTGTTGATATGCGGTGAGGATGTCTGTCTGAGGCGGTCTGCTCTGCAGCGAGGTACGTCTTGTCTCGCAGAGGGCTGGAAGGGAGGGTGGGAATGAGCGCAAGGCTCACAAATGATGTGGCCAATCAGAGAGAGAAACACTGAGAGACCACTCAAGCGAGAAAGAGCTCTGCCTGGAGATATGGCTTTACACATACGCATATGAAAACACACAAACATGACCTGTCGTCTAACTGCAGCTTCCTTGGCCACTATTGCCACATACACGTTCTTACTGCCATAGACAAACACACACAGGATCTGTATATCAGCGACTTTTTTTCAACAGACATTTGAATGGTTTAAACATTATGTTGTTTAAATGTACATGTTTTTCTCTGAGCAAATTGTAAATATTCATAACAATTAAACATAGCTTCAAAGACAAAATCATAAATATCTTTCTGTGGGTAAGAAACTGGCACCCCCGCTGAACACCAGCTCAAAATAGTAACGTCTCAACCGTCCTATTAAAGTGTGAGGAGCGCTGAATGCAGCCGTGACTCACATCACCAATTCAATATCAACACATCAAATACTGTGTGCTTACTAAAAATACCTCTGGGTGCTTCAAACTACTGCACTGCAAACCGCCTTCTGCAGTTAATATACTGATTATATTAACCACTAATAAAAACAAATGGATAACAATGCAGAGTTTAACATCACATGCTTAGACACACTGTGTGGTCTCAGAGTTTCAGTACAGATAAGGTACAGTGTTACGTAAATATAACCAAATACAAAACCGTACTGACTTATATATGAGATATCAATCATGCTTACTGAACTCTGTGGTGTGCACCTTGTGGTTCAGAATATAAAACCAAAAATATTTAAACCAATACAAACAAAAGAAAATCAAAATGTAAGAAACCAACTGAAGAAAATCCAAAATGAAAGAAAGTGTGAAGCAGAGAAGTGGAATATTCCACAACAGCATTCATGGGCTATAGGTAATGCTCATAAACACTTGGGAAAATTACACAGTGTGCTGGAACTGTAAGCTGGGATGGTCCATTAGGTCTGTACAGTCTCCTGAAAAACAAACTGGTGCAAAAACGGATCCTTCCCATCATATTATTTGCTGAGCCATCACCATGTGTTGATCCCATGACCCCTTCTAACCTTTCTACTGAAGCAGATGGGTGTTATTGACACCTGGACCAACATGAGGCACTCCATTATTACACATCAAGTGCTTTATGCTTTCTTGTATGACCCACTTGAATGACAGGGTGTTTAGAATGGGTAAAGCTTCCAAGACTTATTAAGCCAGTCCAGCTAGACAGCCTTTCAAAGACTTACAAGTTCTCCACGTGAATGCTATATACATATTTTGGTCAAAATCATAATTGCTTGTCTCCTCAGAGAAGTCAATCCCAGAATGCATTGCAAAAAAAGCTGTGACCCGTGGCCTGTTGAGGACTGGTGCGCTATTATTTTACAAGGATCTGAACTTGTTCAACTGGCCAGTGTGCAACCTCAGTTTACTATATTAAATTACATCCGCAATGTAAGGTTAATTTTATATTATATAGGTCATATGTATGGTAATTGTAAATACATCATTAGGTGCTGCTAAAAAAACATATGCTCAAAAACAGCAGGATTTGTCATCACCCCATACTGACGTACGCTGTGTTTCCTCCCCCGGACTGTGCGTCTGCCTGTGAAAATTAGAGGAATGGCAGGGAATATTTTTAGCTGAATATGACTGATCCGACAGGAAATAGAAAGAAAAACATCTTAAAATACAATATGTGTGGCACAGCCATTGGGAGAGAGAACAAGCCTGTCAAGTATGGAAACATGTTTATCTGTGTAACGGGAGTGTGAATCATTACTGCATCTGTTCTGATACTACAGAAATACCAATGAAAACACAAGACACATCAACAACTTTCAGTGTAAAGGCCAACACAAAATGCCAAAATCAAATTATTAAAGAAAGTATTGAGTTCCAGGTCTGTTTGAGTATCATTTTCAACTATTTCAATTTCGATATTCCTCAGAAACTGCTAACTGCACCTTTACTGTGTATTGTAACAGACCTCAATGCTCAATAGGTCACATTAAAATACCTTTGCCATTATACTGGAGGTTATTTTTCTTATAACCTACTTTTCAGTTTAATTACCTTGTTCAGTAAGATTGTCTCCAAACTCATGAGCTCTGTCATGAGATTAGCTGATCTGAGGGGATCATCATTGTTTCAGCAGTAACACTGAAACTGCAACATGTGCTTCTGTTGCAATATGAATTTCATTCAAACACATTCTGGAAAGGAACAAACTGTGACATTGATCTTAAATTGCTAAAAGCATTTGCATTCAAAACCTTCATTTTTCAGGGCTTAGTCTGAATCGACTGTCTGATGGTGTCCTGTCTGACTGCCCGATCATGTCTTATGGTCAGTCTGACTTTGCACTCTAAAAAAACGCAAACCAGATATATTACCAATAAAAGGCAGGATGGGTGATTTGTTGTTATGCAGGTTTAAAGTCTATACACCTCCTGATAGCAATTACAGTGCAAGGCAACAATAGGATGTCCTATGTGTCTATCAAACTATGTATGTTCATGTGTTGGAGAAGGCGTGGCTTTAGCTAGCTTGCTATTGCTAGACTCAGAAACTGCCTTCCCTACCTTTAACACAGGCAAGATAAATGAAGTTGTTCATTCTTGTCAATTATTGTGAAATATTTCCATTTGCATCCACTGAAAAATTTAATCTGACAAAGAAAAGGCAATGCTGCAGGAAGTCAAGCAAGCAAGTTTCTCCTGCAGCAAAACTGTTTGCAACCCAACAGTGTTTCCTCAACAGACAGCAACAGGGCATCTGTGAGGACAATTTACCCCCCTCGCATGTGCCAATTGATGTAAATCTGGTTAATTTAAAAGGGAAGCTTTGACCGGTGTCTCTGATCACACTTGAATAATTTAACAGTATGACCATGCAGAGTGTCCAGTTCAATCCATCTCATCCCTGCAGGGCTTTATCAGACAGAAAGAGGTGTAAGGCATGTCTAGACAGGAGGAGACTCTTGATTCCTGCCTGTGAGCAGCAGAGAGGGACATGCACTTCCTGAAAGCTAAAGCATAAAACTGCTTTGTAAACTAATGGGTGGGTGTGTAGCTCTGTGTGTTTGGTTAAGCCACTCACTGGGTCATGACAAATGTTTTTTCCCAGAAAAAGAGAATGTGAAATGAATCATAACAGTTAAAGCGTGTCATTTTTACCAGTTTAATATGAGCCATTCATTAAATTCTTTGAAAACACTGTGGTGCTATTAAACATTCTATTTGTTTGATCACTCTGACCAGCTCAACATAACTGCTCAATAGCATGAGTCTGAAGTGACACTATCTGTTTGTCTGACCAATGAAAGATAGCAGTAATTTTTGCAAACCTAACCTACCTTTTGCAAACCAGTAAGAGAGAAAATTATTGTTTTAAATATTAATTTTTAGAAAAGGACACTAAACTTTCATCTCTCCATTAGAGTTCCAGATGAGACTTTTACAATGTCACAGTCTGAGCTCAAATTTGCCATGTATGCCACTAAAAGTCAATATTACTATAATTTGATAGCGCCATACTCTTAACGTATTTCTACAATTGTCTTATTAACATCTACAGTGTTTATATTTCTACTAAGCAATTCTAAAAACAAGAGACATCTCCACCACCAACTCCACCAAAAGTTATGACAGAGCATCTCTGAGCAAGAATATTTTCCTCTGTCATAAAAATTGTATATTGTTATCTCCATTATTCTTCCAGATAAAACTTTGAATGGCTTGAATAGCTACTCTATTAGTGGACACTTTTAATTCAGGTTAGCAAGGGTACTACATATCACAATGACAACTGCCTAGCCCCAGCAAACACCCAGAGGACCCTAGCAGCTGTACAGTTCTCATACTGTTCCTGTATGTGTATTAATACAGTCCAATACTCTGCATGGTTCTCTGCATGGTTCAGTCGAAGCTCCATTCAATGAGATGATCAGAAATAATGATCCTGATTGGTTTGATAGGCTGAGCAGTATGCTTAAGGTAACCTCTTGCATAATGCGTTGGTGGTTCAAATTGTTTTTTAAAAGATTCAAAAATCAGTACAGAAGAGCACTTTGATTAAGTTTGGATGTCATCAAGGGTTGCCAGGGCATTGCTAGGTCTAAACAAGCAAGAAATGTTTAACATTTGCACTAAAAATTTTATGGACACATATAACAAGCCCCCAACAAGCCACATTTGATGTCATTTATGTAGCACAAAGAGTAAAGGACCAATCACATCACAAAGTTACTTTTGTTTGGAGTTTGTTTACATTCCAAATCCTAACTATGCAATAGCAATGATGCTTGTTTAATTTACAAACTGAACTAAATTATTGTTAATAGTGCAGTAAGTTATTCCTCTGTTGAAATTTGGGACTATTTGCTAAATGTGTGTTTAAGTGTGTTGAAAAACTTTTGTGTTAAAAAAGGCTGTAAAAATAAAAAAACAACAACACCATAACATTTCTGTAGCCAAACAACATATGGGGCAGCTGTTTGTTGTTGCCTGTGTTGCATAGTTTTGATGGCAGAGCAATAAAGGGAAGGATGTGTTTGTTTATGTGTTGATTTTAAATATCAGCAGCATTTCTCAGAAATCCCTTACTGCACTTTTAAAGCTGCAATAAAGAACTTTTGCCTATCTATGGACATTTTCTTAAGGTGGATAACAAGTTTAAGTTCTAAGCAATTTCTGTAAGAATAAGCTGTTGCAGCTTTAAATTAACAAGTCACAATGTGCATCTTTAAATCATATGGGAGACTGTCTCATATCCAAAGTATCACCAAAGGATTGTTCTACAAAGAACCCAAAGCTAGTTTATAACTTATAACTTTATAACTGATACCAAATTTTTGGCCATAACTGCCATTTGTGGTCTTTACTCATGTAGTGCTTCAGTAAAATACTGACATATGACAGACCTTAAGCCAGTTCATTTCCATAATAACAAACGCTCTGTGGCCTAGAAAAACATTCATGCCTGTTTACAGCTTATTCCTGTCGGTCTTAGGGGTGGCATGCAAACAGCTCTGTTCTTAAAAGCCACTGGGCTGATAAATGCGTGTTTAATCACAACACATTACATCTACACAAACAGAAGAACCACATGCTGAAAGGTGCGTCCTTAGGTGGGTTAAATGGAGCAAACTGAAGCAAACAAATTAGCATTGCCAGTGTAGCACATCATATCTTTATACAGTGCAAATGAGTATAAGAAGTGGATGAAAAAGTTGTATACTTGAGATATGTGGTCAGCATTGCTATGGATTAAATTTTTATGTGCTGTATTTATTGTGCTCTTTAAAGTAGCTACAGGTAAAGAAAGGCCATTTACAGTTTTTTGCTAAAAACACCTATACTGTATATTTAAAGTTAATATTTATATTTAAATGAGTAAGAGTGATATCACAAAGTCACATATTGCTTATGAAACCACAGAGTCATATACAGTACAATCCACTTACCCTCTGGGTCCAGCTGGGAGGTACTTTGGCTCTTTTTCCCCAGTCCCACCATGGCAGCCATCTTTGCCCCGAAACTGGAGCGCCTCTTCTTATCATCATCCTCATCATCGTTTCTACCCAGCGAACACATGTCTCCACCAACGCTGGAGCTCTTGGTGATGTTGGAACCGGGTGTGGCCGTTTGAGTCCTGTGTTTCATTTTAGATGTAAACTCACTGTCATTGAGGTCAGGTGGAGGTTGACACAGGTAAAACATAGATGAGGGACAGGAAGAGAGAGAGGAAGACAGCGGAGTGAGGAAGGGATAGGCTTTAGCTACAGGATTCAGGAGAAAGGTCAAAGATGGACAGTCATAGCGGTAATGTATAACATCTACAAGGTACTGGACAGCAAGTATGGGAACATCAACAACCACCAGCAGCTATGAGCATGAGAACGTTTAACAACATTGTGGTCTCTGGGGCCATTTTTATAATTGTGTCAGGTCATCAACCAAATCATCAACTATCAATCTGCTTCACTTGACAAACAGACGCGACATGAGAGGACAGAAGAGTCCAAACTCTCAAATATCTTGAGAACACTGTATTGTTTAGAATTGCTCTCTCTGAGTTTAAATTGTTAAAAGTATGACTTAATGGAGCTCTCAATTATGTTTGTCTCGAATGTGTCAGAAAGAGTTTTAGAAGAACCATCTGAGACAAAGATTTTTAAATAAAATATTACTGGCAGCTTTTGTCTTCTGTATGATAAAGAAAAACAGACACAAATAAGATAATAGTTAAGATACAGTAATGCTACATAGCTATAAAATGAATGTGAATACTGTAGTTCAAAAAATGTATCTTGGTACAAATCTTGGTAACTTACAAATGTTTTGAAAAGATTTCATAGACTTTGATTCCAGACTCTTGAACTCTTGACACTTAGTTCAGATATTACTTGAAGATACAGCTATATAAGCAGAAACATTCACCAAATTATTAAAAAACCAATTTATTTAACAAATGACGAATGTGTCTATTTTCACTGTGTTCTATTTAGGAGAAATATCTGAGCTAATGTTGATGCATAAATGAAACAATGTATATTACCATAAAGACTCCAGAGTTGTGAAAAAGCAATACAATTTCATCTGGGTTGCGTTTCTATTTTAAGTTCACCTAAAACTGCACATTATGTTACAAAAGGTCAGCAAGCATTAATTAAATTAAGTGGCATTAAGTTTTATTAAGGTTAATTATTAATTTATTTCAGATATGTGCGGCTCTTAGGTATATAGACTGGAAAACATTATTCACCCTATGAGAAAGCTTATATAATGACTTATGCCGATGACATAAACAGCAGAAAATAATTAGATGGTGACTCAACTAAAGTTCCTTATTCTAGTAATGTAAAAAAAGACGACTTTACTATGAAAAGACAATTATATGTGAAACATTCTGTTGTCTGTCTTCATTTCTAGAGCTGTAACAAACAGAATAAACCTATAGCAACTAATGTTGTAGTTTCTATAGCAACTGTTCCCTCAGCCCTTGTCTTTGCTATGAATATTGTCTTCATAAGGCAGGAACATGTTGGCAGGATTAAGCCTTCAACTGAACTGGTTCATTATTTCTATTTTAGAAAAAAAATTAACACTTTACAACAAGGTCCCATTCGTTATCATTAGTTAATGCATTAGCTAACATGAACTAACAATAAGCAATATATTTTTACACCATGTATTAATCTTTGTCTAAAGTTAATACAAATTGTTTGTTTTGTTGCATGTGCATTATTGTGCATTATGTAATTTTAACAGATACAACTTTTAGTAATGTTTAGTAATTGTTAAAATTAACTTTTTAAGATAATATATGCTAAGTGCTCATTGTTGCATTAATGTAGTTAACTAATGTTAAAAAATAAAATCTTATTGTAAAGTGTTGAGCTACAAATGTCTAAATGTGTGTTTTGATGGTCACATCTTGGTTTAGTCTTAACAGAAACAGTGGGCGGACAGATAGATTCATTCATCTCCTCACTGCCTTACACAAAAGAATCATGGTTAATTTGTTCATTCATATCTTTCCTGCCTCATATTATAGTAATTTCTTGGGTTTGCGGAAACCCAAGAATGCGATGAAGACGAGGTGGAAGAATGCTGACTAAAACATCTTTATGCCTGTGATGTCTGAGTTAACTAGTTGTATCTATATAAAAGCGCAATATCCTAAAAAAATTCCGGACAGAAAATTACCTCAGCATGGCAATGACATCAGCATTCCACGCCATGAATGAGACTCCCCCTCATTAACCTGACATGAATAAATGTCACACTGTATGTCAAACAAAAACAGGCATAAAACGTTTTGAAGAATTAAATACTGTAATTTAATAACAATTCTGTCTTTCACACTTAACTTAAAGATAAGAGTATAATCTCCCAGAATTTGTTATGTAAGAATATTTATTGCTAATTGGCAAAAATATACAGTTTACAACATCTATTTTATAAACCCCACAAATGGTACAGAAAACATATCGAAGTGCAAACAGCTTTGCTCTAACGGGAATAGAGACAGCAGCTGTTAATGTGACACTGCTGGTGGTTGTGAAGATGACAGTGATATTATGTAAGAGACAGACTCTCTGGGAAAAGTATGAGGATCTGTTGGGCAGGAAGGGGGTGGAGAAAGGTGTCATCCAGCACTAACAAACACATAATTAGAAACCAAGACGCGCATCCGGAATACTTGATGTGCACACATGCACACATTTGCACATCACACAAAATGTGCTTACCACAGACACGAAATGTGCTTCTCACCATTATATAAACACAATGTTCTTGAAGCAGCATTCTTATCAACCAATCACGGTCTTAACCTTAGTCTCGCAAAACCAGACCTTTGACAGCTGGCATAAAGTCTGTTTCATTGTGTATCTGACTTTGGATAAGAACAGAAATAGAATATTGTGGAATAAAATATTAAAAAATGAGTAACAGTTTCTATGAATTGTTATATAGAAACACTGAAGAAATATGCATGTGTAGACTTTTTAACTTGCACCTCACATGCACCTAACATGCACCTCAGAATTATTACATTTCATAGACTTGACACCATGAACCAGATAAATCGGAGGAGTACAGTGATAAGTTCTTTTAAATGACTAATTTTAGAAGTCCTTGTAAACATGACTTTCCATGGGGACTGGTAACTTTGGACCAGGTAACCTGCAAACTGTTTTATGTCTGTAAAACTGATTAATTTCAAATAGATTTCTGATAACACATTTTCCTGCAACGTTTTTGCATTTCATTCTATGGTTATTGTATTAACTATTTTAGATTTACCCCTAAACAGCAATTATGAATAAAACCCTGCTTGGTTGATTTACATGTGGGATTTTTAATAGAAAAAGCTTCAGAATGGCTTACACTTCATGCTGATAGTCAAAAGTCTGGCTACGCAACACTAACCAATATATGACTTGTTGACGTACAAAAAATACCATGTCAAAATACCAAAAAATACAAATGTAATATTAGTGACACTACGGTTTCTTAAACTTCTACCACCTCAACAGAGCTTAGGCCAATGAACTGAAGCAAAAATGACTACAGTGAGAACCTA
Source organism: Ambastaia sidthimunki (assembly GCA_036877625.1). Taxonomy (NCBI): domain Eukaryota; kingdom Metazoa; phylum Chordata; class Actinopteri; order Cypriniformes; family Botiidae; genus Ambastaia; species Ambastaia sidthimunki. The sequence continues at coordinate 29,909 of JAZGTK010000150.1, forward strand.
CTGCCATTAGTTACATTTAATCTCAGAATGTGAGATTCACAGATCAATTGAACAGAATGGACATTGGTAGGGATGCAGTCACACTCAGGAAGCTATTTACAAGATGCTGTTCTCTGTTGCTGACCTCTCAGGTTCCTCCTCTTCCTCTGTCTCTGGGATCTCAGTAGCCCCTCCCACCTCCCCTTCCAGCCCCGCTTCCTGAGCACTTTCTGATTCTACCTGCTCCTGCACCACCGCAGTGTCCTCCTCTCCCTGACTCTGAAGAGCCTCCACACGGCTGACGCACAAACACATAAATTATTCCATGACATCATGAAAGGAAGCATGCATGACAGAAAAGACACAGAAGAGACAGCCATGAGTTTGCCAGACATGCAGAAGATGACAACAAAACAAACCTTTATGAAACTAACAGAGTGAAGATGTGAAAGTACATTTACACCAGAAGAAAAGATCTCAGAATGTCATGTTCTTCTAGACTCTTATTTCTTCTGTTTATGGCTGAATCTCATGAAACCTGTTAGAAATATGTCACCCTAAAATAGAAGATTATATTTTGCATAATAAATGAATGTTATTTTTAGGACCATTAAGTATTTTTGCAATAACATTATTCTTATATTAATGTAATGCATTAAGTACTACATTATTAAAATTTTACAATTGTAATCTAGGTGGTTGTGTTGTTAGTGGTAGTTTAGGTAGTTATTAATGTAATTCAAAAAAGAGAATTAGTCTTGTCTAGTTTATTATTATTATTATTATTATTATTTTTATTATTGTTTGCATCAAGGTAATATTTTTTATAAATATATAAAAATCTTACAATTTTTATTTTTGTTATTTGATGTTAGGGTGAAATATAACCCAAGTTTCTTAATGAGATTCACCCCAATATGTCTGTTCAAAACTAATTGCACTCTGGTCACATTTAAGTTTAGAGGTTTAGTTCACTGTGTGTACAGATGAAGCCAAACCTAAACTGAACTTGAGTGGGAACTTTAATGTGTCCAGAGTGTCACAGCTCAGGGTGGTTTGTGTGAGATTACCTGATCCTGCGGTTGGCCCTGGCTCTCTCTGACTGGACAGACATGTAACTCGTGCTGCTAAGCCGAGATGTGCTCGACATAGCGGACACGTCGCTTACATCACTGTCCGATGATCTCATGGATAGATTGTCCATTCCTCGCTGTAACAGGAAAAAATAATATTGGTTATTACAATAAAATAATAGGTGAAACCTTACAGTACAATTACATTTGTTAACATTAGTTTTTATTGTTAGTTCATGTTAGCTAAACCACTAACTAACGCCTGCCTTTAAGCAAGGTTGGAAACAGTGTGTTATATAAATTACAGGATTCACAACACACCACTTCTTCTCTAGTAACTAATGGCACATTGAGTGTCAGTAGTTTCATGAACATAATTTAGACAGATACTTGCTGCTTTAAACTATCATAAGGAACTACTTATTGCTCCAATAGCTTGTTTACAGTATACTTTTGCTCTAGAATATCAGAAAACACATGGGAAAAGCAAAAAACAAAAACTCTAGAAGGAAACATACCCTCGATGGATCCTTCAAAGTACCTGTGAGAAAAGACAAAACAGGGTTTAGATGTAGTGAAAGCCAGCACAAAACAAATCCTTTTTTTTTTACACCAGACGCCTTACACAGACCTTTACCCTGCTGCTGATTTAATGATACAGTTTTGCCAAAAAAGTATATGGTCAGCATTGCTCAACATTAGGGAATTTTATCTCTATGTCACAATTTTTTAACCAGAGCCTATGACTGGAATTCTCAATTTTTTTCACACTATAAAATTTGATAGAACACACAATGGAATTACCCAGCAAAGTGAAGATTCATTTGATTGATTTTTTTTAACACACACACAGAAGTTTGAAAGAAACTTTGTAAACACTCACCTGTTGACATTATTACATTCAAACAAACGTGATTTGACCAATAGAAGCCCAGTTGACATTTCACCTAAAATGTCCTCAAAAATTGTTTTAAACATGTTTTGAGAACATCTCTGAGAACATTTCTAAAACTCCAAACTTAAATGTGCTTACTAAAGGCTTGTGTCTGGTAGTGTTTCCTACTTCAAGTGTATGCTTTAGAAGGACAACCTGACATGCTTAGAAGTGAACACACCTATACTGAATTATGGTTATGGTTATACTGAAGGGTCAGTCTGTATACAATACCTGCTTCTTCATTCTCTGACACTGTCTCTACTGCTGATGTGTGGATGAAACACAATGAAAGAGCAAAAACACATGAAACATAGACATAAATAAACATGACAATGAAACACACACACAAAACAAGAAAACAGGAATTTCAGCAACTCATCACTCATAATATATCAAAACTAAACCTATAGATTAAATATCGTAAAAAAGCAGTGGCTCCTCCTGGTCTGGTTCTCCAGGACAGGAGACAGGAAATACTGAATGTAAACAGTACTGGGTAACACCGAACAAAAGTTAAAATAGAACATTTGTCTTAAACACACTAACACAGGTCACCAAATATAGGGTTTTTCCCACTATATGCAACAATATTGCTTAACTCAGCTCTGCTACATTTTCATTGTAGTTTTTTTCTTTAATTTTAAACGTTTCAGCAGTACGCATGACAATCTTCAAACACTAACAAAACAAACAAAATGACAACAAAAGGCCATTATTAATTCTAAACTCACACTGTATTCCCAAAATTCATGTCTTCAGTTTCATACCTACAAAGCTGTTGGTGTAAGTTCCCAACTAATAACTTTAACCTTTCTATCACCATCTCAGTTTGAAACATAATCCAATTATGCTTCCTCATAGATTTCATATCAATAGCCATGGAACTATATATATGACTGGTATGGTTCCCCTTTAGTTTGATAGACACTATCAAGACACAGCAGGCAAACACTTCATACTGTTCTATATATACAAGGCTGTTGTCCAAACACACACATAACAAACTACCACACTTTTGTGCATATATAGAACTGGAGCTACAGAAGTGGACATTTTCAGAAACACAAGCAACACTCCACACCAACAAGATCAGCAAAACCAAGAAGCTACACAGCAAAAAAACTGAAATCTAGATTCCTCAGAAGCACTCTAGGAATTATCTACTCTACTTAGGGCCAAAGTTTGTACCATACCAGGCATACAGACTTTCTTCTGTTGGTCTTCCCATGTCACCTCTGAATGTACACAATAGGAGAAACAATAAATGATCCTGCTTAACTCAACCAAAACACACACACACACACACACACACACTCGTTGCATAAACTGGGAGAGTAAACATTAAATACAAACTGAATATGTATTGAAAGGATCCAGAGCCTTCATCTATAAAAGAAACTACTGGTTTTGTTTTTTTACAAAAAAATGCATTTTTAATAAAATGTAGGTTTCTTCATGTTCACCAATACTCATAACATAGTATAATACAAGTTATTAATTGTAGCTGTATAATGTCCAGGTACAGCAAATGTAAAGAACAGCTCTCAGGTAGTAAATCACTCAACACAAAAACTGTAAACAACAGCAACACATTCAAACGCTCACACACTTGCCTTTCCTCCCATTGACAGCAGGGGGAGCTACAGGCTTTTCCTCAGGTTCTTGTGTTGGAAATGACACACGCACGCACGCACCCACAAACGCACACAATGAAGTTAATGAGAGAGTGAGGTATTACAATCAGCATTTTTTCCACACAGATACGTTCTATGGCTGCGTTTAGACTGCAATGCTTAATGTACAGATCTGATCACATATCTGATTTTTTGTCCCGTCTGTTTACATTTATGTAAGACACGGCTCATATCCAATATCCATGTTTACCTTAGGCATGAAACCTGGCTCTATTAATTTTCTTTAATGTTCGACATATGCCCTGCGCAATGGGTGCAAAATTATGACGATTAAAGCGATCGCAGAACAGTGACGTCATTACCATTACACACAGTCTTGTGCAGTTTTCTGTTTACATATGTGCAAAAATCAGATCTGTGTCAGATCTAAGAATAAACACAGATTTTTTTGTGGCAGTGTAAACACAGCCTAACAGAGGATTACCTACACCGAAACACACTTACTCAAGAGTTTCTACCAACACTATTTAAAATAAAATATAAAGATGGTGAAAGCTAAAATAAATTATATAAAGAGATGCCAATGAAGCCATTCAGACTATGTTTGGAATAGCATACCACAAGTATACAATATACAGTGTGCAGATTACAACATAGAATGCTCTGTGAGACAATGTATCAGAAGTAACAAATTTTTAAAAAACTTTTTAAAAAACTAACCCCTAAGATTTTTTAACACAGAGAACATGAAAGCTAAACATCAATTTTTACTTTCAAGATGAATTTTTTGCTGCTCACTGAATTAAACAAAGACCATAAGGTCATGTACATGCTACAACGTAGCATACTACAGTGTGAAAGGTTTATTAATGCATACTGCACTGTTTCACATAATTTTTTACAAAGCAGAATGCAGTACACAGTGTACACTGCACAGCATGCAGTAAGCAGTATGATAGTATTTCATTCCACACATAGCCGACATCTATGGGCTCAGCACATTCACACTGACACACCTGGCACAGAAGCCTGCTGGACAGGAGGTGGGGCTGTTGATGGTGTGGGGGTGGAAGGGGCCGGGACAGGGGGAGGAGGGGGAGTGGCATGTGTGATAGAAGCAGCATGTTCAGGAGGGGGAGGTGCATGGGCAAGATGAGGAGGAGCAGGAGGTGGAACTGGGGCATGGGCAGGGGAATGTGCAATGGTAGGACCAGGGATAGGAGGCTCCATTCCCATGTATGCTTCAAAAACAATAAGGACAACATGGTTTAAGAGATGGGGTTGCAGACAATGAAATAGGGAAACAAAACAAGAAAATAAGTAAACTGATTACATGGGAGACTTTTGTAATTTGTAAAAGTGCACCAACATTTCAGCCAATAAAAATTCATTTTTGGCATGAAAAGAAAACAGACCCAGAACTTTTAAGATACTAAGATATCTAACATTAACATAAACTCCAGCACAGACAAATGTGCATGTAAAAAAGACACACATGAGTAGTGACAATTCAAGGCGGGTATACTTGCAGTGCTTTTTTATTCTCTGACTAATAGACTCTACTAAAATAAACTCTACTATAATAGACCTACTAAACAGACTATATAACTAAACTAAAAAACAGCACTACTTGTTGTTACCATTTAACTGCTACTTTAACTTAATTTTTTTCTCAACAATATAAGCTCAATTGATAATACTGTGATAGTTATGTTGTAACAGGATTACCAGCTGTTGTTTGTGTGATTTGGGGATGTGCAGGGGGTGGGGCTGGAGACTGTGAAGCCCCTCCCACTGCAGCATGCAAGAAGTGAAAGTACAGAGAAAGAAAAGTATACATGAGATATGAGGATGAAAACAAAAGAAGAGAAAGAAGTAACTATAACAAAAAAATTATCCACAACTAATTTACTCTAAAAGTACACTTCTTTTCCAAGTCCACTAAACATACTAAGTAACAATCTCCCCAAATGCAAATACAATCATTATACCATACAAACTACAATATGTTACATATCAACGTAAACAGATTAGATAAACCTTGAAATAAGTGCTAATGCTTATGGAATATCAAAATCATATTTGCATTTGAGTACAGTTCTGGGTACAGTATGTGTTATTACATGTTTTCCAATTTACCAGTCACACTCTGAGGCAGTTGACAGAGAGCAGGGGGAGGAGCATGAGGCTGAAGCACCGCCTCTGTTCCTACTTCATTTGTTGTTCATTGGTTTTAATCAAATAAGAAAACAAATCCAATGTCATAAAAACCAAGTACTTGTTACTTTAGCCTTCTAGAAACAGTCTAAAAAAATAATCCACCCAAAACTGAAGATTTAACATAACCAACAATTTTAAAGTGACCATTCACCTGGTAGACTGTAGTATGCTTTACTGTCTGCAAACTGACTAGTTTGGTTTCAGTAAGATTTTTACTTGCTGTCAGTTATTAGATAACAGAATTTTGATAAAATTCTGTTTTTTCCTCAACAAATTTCAATTAGAGTATACAGACTTTTGATAGCATCCAGACACACATACAAAGATAAACACAACAAACATCTACAAGAATGCTTTTACAGGTTTAGCATCACACAAACATGCCTACAGCACAAACTAATGCTTCTGTTAACTATAAACAAACGACAAAAGCAAAGCCAGTGACAAGTAAAGTTCACAGACCAGAGCTTAACGGAATTAGTCAAACATCAAGTAGTCAAACGAGGCTAAACACACAGAAGCCATTTCTTACAGACCTTCATAAGGCTCAGTCATGCCTTCCCCATCTTCTGGGAAAAAAGGGTAAAAAAACCAAGCCATGTTGATTTATATACACAGACAGTGTATTTGTCACAACTTTGTAGCAGGCAAGTGTTACACTTTACTGTACCATGTTTTTGACAAAAGTAAATTCTGACACTTTAGCTATAGGTGAGTGTTTGCTAAGGATAAGTCAGGATGGCCAACTAGTCACCCAACAACCTTAGTTGGTTAATGAGGTTAATTTGTTATTTCATCTAGATTTTTAAAATAAATTGCTACAATCTCAGGACCTAAAATCAGTGACATGTTTTCGCCAAAAGTAAAAAATAAAAATAAAATCAAAATTTATGACAAAACAGAAAAAAACTGCAGAATGAAACAAGGCTGGTTCATCCACTCACTTCTGTCCATAGAACCCTTTGGCGGGATCTGCGGTAGCTGCCGACCTCTCCGACTCGATACCGGCGTGCTGGTGGGACTTGTTTGGACTGATCCAGTGCGTGGGTTTGCCCTGCAGGACACATGATGTGTCAGTACAAACATAGTATAACGTCTGAAGACTGGTTAGTGGTTCAGTCATAACCTGCCCAAGACTACAGCAAGTCATCAAGATGGGAAAATACTAATAAAAACAAACCTACTAAGTACAGTTAAATCTGAGTACCATCATTTTATTGAGTGTCAGAATTAACAGGATCAGAAAACAAACTGCACATTATGCCCTAAAAACCTTCCTACAACTGAAAACAAAAAAAGTCAGTATTTGGCACAGTTTTCTCAAGGGTTAGTATAAAGCAAAAAGAAAGCAAAACTATTCTTTGACATATATGTCTTGTAGGCAAAGTACATCAACATTTTTAGTTCTGTACAGCAACCTACAAAAGTCCAGGGCTGAATCTCATGCAACCTGTCAGGAACATATCCAGGTTATATTTAACCCCAAAACAAGAAAGGAATTTATATATTTTGCATATTTATATATTTTGTTACTTTGAAAGTAACAAATACATTCTTATGGTAAAGTGTTACCCTTATAAAATGTAATATAAAATGTTGGTACTGTTCTTGTGCTTATTTTATCATTATGTAAAACATAATTATTAATTTTGGGGTAAAACATGATCCAGACAATTCTTGAAAGGTTTTGTAAGATTCACCCTTGGTGAAAAAAAATAACCACCATCTAATTCCACATGTCCTACCATATAATACCATGCATTTTAATTGATAAATATGTAAATAAGTAATGTGCATTTTAGCCACGTAACTATGTATATATGTTTAAAATGCACATGGACTCCACAATACACACAATGATATTTCAAGCACCTTTCCAGCTGAACATCACATTTGGGTTTCCAATAATATGTATTCCATGTGGCTCACATTTCATAATAAACCGTGGCAATTGCGTCTCTTGAAACTTCATGCACAAATCTAAAGGTATATGTAACATTCCTTGTGACTTATGATGTGACTGGCAAATCATGAGTCAAAAGGTTTAATGGCATCTCAAAAGGAGTGATGAAGTCAGCACCAGGACAGGCACTTTTGACCGCTAAAGCTGCAAGGGAAGTGAAAAGGCCAACAGCACACCAACTCATAACAGCCCATAACTCAAAGCAGAAACTGTTAAGCTACAAATAAGTAATGTTATTAAAAAAAATTAGAACCAAAAAGAAAGTAAACCATACGATGCCGGGTACACACCATTATATCTCATCGGAATATAACAGGTGTGTCTATAATCAAAATTAAAAGACGTTAGTAACAACCATCATCACTACTTTTCACTATATATAAATGAAGACAAATTAAAAACAGCATCGTTACAAAGGGGTTTAAAAAAAGAGAAAGTGGAGGGGGCATTCCAGGTGACAGGAAGCAGAAGGCATGGTTTCGTTTAGCAGATTAGTGGTTTGTTGTGATTGGTCTGGGTCACCTCGTTAAGGCGGGAGAGGGAGGGGCGGATCTCCCTGATGGTAATGATGGCATGGATCTCATGTAGCCAGAATCGGGCCGCTCGGACGAGCGTGAGCGGGTGTAGACTGGGCGCTCCATCATGGGACGCTGGTCAGCAGATCTGGACCTGTAATGGTCATGCCTGTCCACCATGCTGCGGCTATACCTGCGAAATGTTAGTCAACAACGGATGCTCAGAACCAGTGCAACGTGGAATGTCAGGCCTTGAAACATTCTGTAATCCAATAGAGCTGGTAACCACATTAGGTCCTCATGCTGAGTAGCACTAGTTCCTGTGAAATTATGTTTGGCCTAAAAAAAGATAAAGCTAAGAGCTAACAGTAAACAAAACATACAACAATCAGATGTTTCAACACTGACTGCTTAGGGAGCCACCAGTGTAACACACAAAATCATAAAGAAAAATTACCAAACAAAGACAACCAAAACAAGACAGGTCAGCAATTTATTGAGGAATACAGAAGTTAATAAATGAACAAAATAAATGGGAACAAATTAATCTTCCTTTATAGCTCCAGGAGGCTGCTGTAAAGAATACTAGTTATGGAAAGTTAACACATTTTACACAACAATTAGCCCTATGATTATTGTCTAATCTACTCTAATCTACTGTTTTTTTCTAGGACAATCTATGTGACCACACAGATTCAACCAAATCACCTGAGATCTTCCTCAAAGTGCTCATGGTTAGCTGGAAACTCTGGGATATGGTCCTCTCTACAGAGGTGCATAAGAAAAGAACAAAATACTACTGATATTCTTTCCTCCACAGGACAATAAGAGCTTTTAGGGGATTCTGTTTATATATCAGAAAACTGAATACACTTTGATGTGTAATAGGCTGTGTTTACACTGCAATGCTTAATGCACAGAGCCAATCTTTTGACCTTATCTTTTTTGTCGTCTCTGTTTACACTTACATAAAGCATGGCTCCTATCCAATACCTGTGTTTACCTTTAGACTCTTTTCATACTGCAAGCCTTAATGCTCAATTCAGATATTTTGCTCAGTTCCTATTTTTGTTTGGCTGTTCACATAATTAAATAAAATTCACTGAATAAATTCACTGAAATAGAGTTCATGCACAATTTCAGGATGTCAAGGACAACTTTTGATTATATTTACCAGTGCCTCTCCAATACACTTTTGAAGACACTCTATAAGGCGACCCATCTACCTGAGAAAGTCCATAGAAGTTGGGTTGTATTGGCTGGCAACAGGGGCAGGTTATCGCACATTATCTAACTTCAAGCTTTGCCTGTATGGAGTTGTCACCTCAAATGCAGATTAAATCTAGCACTTTCTCCCCACTGACTGATTTCATGGCTCAGTTTTGAGCAGTGCGAAAACAGTGGACCTGTAACTGATTTAGAACCACATTTGGAAGTGGCTCAGAATCGAAAAGATCAGATTACATGTGGTTTGTGCTGTTCACACTGTTATGCAGAAAACAGATCTATGCAAAAAAACAGATTTTGATGGCAATGTTAACAAAGCCTAAAATCCAAGCTCCACTGACTTCCATCTATGTTCAGACATATGCTGTGTGCAACATGTACAAAATGATGACGATTAAAGTGCTTTTGTGTGCTCAAGTATGTTATTTGAAATGTAGACGTGCAGCAGGTGCATTTAAAAAGAAAGCAACGTGGTCGTGATGCTCATGTGCAGGGACACACTTGCTGTTTGGCAAAGATTTAAAAAATTCTCAGCTTGATGAGATTTTGAACAGAATGCCACAAGCGTACCACAGTTTCACCCTTTTACACTCACATATCGGAATTGTATCCAATTTAACAACATTTAGAAGTGGTTCAGATCAGAGGTGAAAAAACACAGTGTAAACGCAGCCATATATTACACAATGTCCAAGGTAAAAACTAACTATAGTACTATGTATAACTAAGTATAACTAAATAAAACTGGATTTTTACATTTGCTAGGGTGTTGTAGGTGATTTCTATGTGTTTGCTAAAGTATTCTGGGTGTTGCTTATTATAAAAGATATAGCTGGATATGGCTCAACTCTCTCTTTAATATAAATTAATATTTATATTTCTTCCACCAGTGTTATCCACTGCCAAGTCAAATAATTACATCATGATTAATAACATGATTATGACCAATAGTAATAGTCGTGCTTCCCCTAGCAATCACCACTGTCTAACAAGACTCATGCAAATAGTTAAATAAAGGAACTACTACTAAAGAGTGAGACCTGACAATACATTAGCTGACATATTAATTGCAGAAATTATTTGTGTGTTGAGGCCAGCTGAAAGTTACAACAGTACAAAGCACAACAACTACTACAATCTACTAGTATTCTAATTTAAACTAGATTCTGCACTGAATAAAATAAGCTAATAATAAGCAGTTAATCAAACTCTACCTTTCTGTATCTGTAGAAGGCTCAACTTCTATCCTGGGGCAAGTTCTACTGAACAAACCAACTTCATTGTTAGTGTGCTCAGTACCAAACCTACTCCTGTATATGATTTCAGTATTTATTTGCTTAACAACAAAGTCACTAATTTAGAAAGAAAAATATTAATATATATTTTTTTTAACCAAAACTGCAATGCAGACCAAAAATGCCTCAAATCGACTTTCTATTACTGGCAAATGATAACTCATGAATACTTATAACTTTTGTGCTTAAAACTCTATTCAGCATTATAACTTTTGTGGTTTCCAAAAAGCCTTACCTGTTGTCTCCACAAGTTCCATTCATAACATGATTGGGCCATGCAGGAGATACATGATTGGGCCCATTATAATATCTTTCAATCAAGCATGAGGATTGATAGAGTAAAATGAAGAAATGATGTGTGATTAGAAGCTTATTGACAGTGAAAACACGGTTACATCTGTAGCTACAGAAAAATTTCACTTGAGTTTTTATATGCTAGATTTTATTGCTTTCTAAAAACAAATCCAAACTAACGTATTTTACCTCTCAGGAGTTTCAAATGAGTCATTATAGGCCGAAATTTGTCTATCCCTCTTCATTCTCCTGAATATAAAATAACACAAAATCAGTTCTACATGCTAACATTCTAATTTTTACAAAAAAATCTACAACACCCTAAAGGTGCCATTGGATCACAAATATTGTTTGCTATGTTTTAATGTGATGTTTGCATTTTTCTTAAAATCTTTTAATAGACATTTCATTATCCTGCTTTCCTAGATTCTTGAGATATGGAACATTTGTTTTTTTTTAAAGATGAGAACATAATAAATTTAGGATCTTCATTTTACACTTTTTTTTTTAACATTTTTAATATTTTTTAGCTTAAACATTTGGCTTGTTAAGGAGAAGTGTGCCATTTCTTTTTTTTAGCAATCTGACTTTTTGTTGCCTTCCCAAAGACTTTACATTGAAGCAGTGACAGAGTCAAATCTAGTAACCAGAATATCATAAACCCGATGGTAGGCTTCTCTGATTTAGGCCAGTAAGCAATCTACAAATACCCTCACCAGTAACCACCTAAAACAGATTTTTGCACAAGCATATTCACAGAACAGGTGTGTAAGTCTAACAGGGTTTCATTGTGATGGTTTTTGCCCATGCAAAGTTCACTATTACAGTACTAGACTTTTGTTGGGGGTTGCCAGTGTGTTGCTAAGGTGTTTTTGAGTGTGATTTTCTGTATGAATCTATGCAGTTGGGTGGTTGTTAGGCTGTTTCTAGTTGGTTGCTTACCAACCTCAGTTAGAAAGGCTTAACTCTAGGTGTGACATTCTAGTCTCTAGATATTCATCAAGTCTCTGCATGCTTGCAAGCACCATTACTTAAATTATCACACTGGAAACTAAGCAAAAATAGGTCTAGATGTAAATCAATGATGGCTTAGGGCTTCTAAAAACCAAACCTGGTTGAGTCCACTCCAAAATATTTGGGACTCCACTAAGCCAATAAAACTGAATAAATGAATTCTAGATATCTGGATATTAATATTAGGGATATGCAGGGCTAGTTGGCAAAATGGTACAGCTGTCATTTTAATGTTACATTGAAAACATTTAAATGTAAAAATGTAAACATCTGGAGCTGAATTTTTTTCTATTTCACCACTGATCTTGCATATGCTTTCTGTGTCATTGTGTGTATATTCTTATTGGTAAGAAAATGGAAAAGTTAAATGTAAATGTATATAGTGTATTTGAGTATGTGAAGTTTTTCAAAAGCCTGACCTGTATACTGCTCACCTGTTAATTATTTTTGTTGCTTAATTACATGTGTTGCTTACATATGTAGACTTACATTTGATGAATTCTTTTAATAAAAGGTTATATGATTATACGTACTGGTTCTGCATTAATCCAGTTGATTTTAATAAATATTTTACAATAAAATAAATGAGTGTACACTCAATTTAGTAATTGAGTGTACCTGTTTTTAAACAGCCTAAATGTTAAATGATTATAATGCACGCATATTTGTGACCTATTTTTCACTGCATTAATTATGGGATTTGACTGTTAAATTTTACACACTATTTTGACTGTCTTTTGGGGTTTCCTAACTTTAGACTTTTCCTAACTTTAGACGAAATTTCCATTTAAGCAACAGTCAAATTAGTTGTAGCGCACGTCCATAACTAATATACATTTGTATAATTTTACACTGAGCATTCACTGTGGCTTGCTGTTTTCTGACAGGCAGTTTTGTCAGAAAGCAAAGCTAGTTGGCTCGGTACTGAAAAACTTGTGCCTAGTCATCAAAACAACACAAGCGCGTCCTCAGACACAATTCATTACACTGCAGTGGGGAAGCTTAGAGTTGAACACACACACTTGCAGAACACTCCCCTCAGAAAATATCATAAGATTACTGCCGTGCTTAGTGGCATAGTCGGCAAAGACACAATTGGAATGTTATCACATGTTATCCTCTTGAGAGCAGTCATAATGGTTCCATATCATTACAATGATTGCACAAAACTCTCCCAATGGGTGAAAGAACGACGTCACAGTGGCACTATCTTTGCTTGCATTTTTACACCAAAGAATCATCCAATAAATTAACCATTTGCGATTCAAACATTTCACCGACAAAATGACCCATTTTGTAACACAATTGACACCCGTTCCACCCATTGGAAAGCTTTATAAAATGGACCTAATCTATACCTAATAAAATCTAGAACATAAACCTGAAATATTTTGAGATGTGTCACTAGTTATTCTAGAACTACTAACTACAACAAAAGATTAGGAGGGTTTAATACTGTTGTAGATTACTACCTGTCCATGCTATTGTAAGCACATTCTGAGTATGCACGGGCCATCTTAGTGGAACGAAGTAACCTGACGGCATCTTCTCGATAGAGAGGGTACATACTATGAATCAGAACAGAAAGTGAGAGTGCAGTGAAAAAGGTGGGTGACACAAGTGGGCGATATGTGGGTGGGGCTCATTCTCTCTCTTTCTTATGGCCACTTCATTCCAGAGAGTGGGCTGACAGAGGACAAAGATCGCCCAAAGCGCAAAAGCAAAAATCAAAACGACCCCGGGTCAAAAGAACAGGCAAATGTGCAGAGCTATCAAAACTTTAATTTATGCCTCTGCATTCACCAGAAACAACAAAGATGGTTGAAGTCCTTGCATTTATCCCACAGTAAGAAGTGGAGATGAAATGTTTTCCCTAGGTAAATATGAAAAATGTGCTAGCATGACTAATTGTGTATATTACTACCCACACTTGCAACCAGATAGCAAAAAACTGCCTAATTTGTGTGGCTAAAAGCAAGAGAGTTATTACATTGCAATGCACTTTTATTGCAAAAAAATATGTTTTTGGTTAAATAAAACTTAAATAAAGCTCTGTTGACATAATTTGTGGTATTTGTGGTGAGGACAATTTGATGACAATTTAGCCATCTTTACAGCTAAATTCCTATTAATGTAAACATTTTTCCTTTAATGTAAGAATCTGTGGTAATTGAGAGCATGTCACAAATGCTGTCTATAGAGTTTTACAAATCTAAAACATTCTTTTTAAATATATTTCTAAAAAATTGCCTGCTAAGAGTTTTCTATGTGAAAGCACAATCCTTTTGTTTCTAAGATAAGACAACTTTCCCTTTTGAAGTGGGACAAGAACCCTCATAATCATGTGCTCTGTGCAGCAAGCTGTCAACTAGCAGCATCAAAGTGGGTGGGTCAATGTGATGTGATTGGACAGAACAGGGAGGTATGTGGAGGGAAGCAGGTTAGACTAAACACATTGGCACTCTAAGGTATCAAAATACCTGGGGTCCTGGATAGCGGGGTCGATGATTGGCTGTCTGTGTCTGGTTCGAGGAGGGAGGGTAAGATACTGGCTGCAACCATAGGGAGCAAGGAACAGAAACATGGTTTAATGGAACTATTGAACATGGAGCAATGGAAAGATGACAAGCTCCTGTACATCACATTGTAGTGAATGATGCTAGCAACACCAAGCTCATGGGTATGCTTCCCAGAAAAACTTGCACTGTAAGCCACTTTGGATAAAAATGTCAAAGAAACACATGAATGAAAAGATAAAAGAAAGAGAGAGGCAGAGATGGGCTGATAGAGAAAGACATTTGATAAGAAAAAGAGATATAGTGCCAGTGATTAAGGAATTAAATGGGAGGCACACATTATCTTCTGCTTGCACAAAATGAAGAATCTTTCTGCACTGAAATTTTTGGTAAATAACATTTGCCTCGTTGAATTTCTATAATCACGTTAAACGAACAGATGTAAGAATATGCCGAAGTTCCCATTTATGTTCCTTGTATCAGAAAAGGGAACTCACACTGTAAAAACATACTGTAGCACAGTTTCATAAGGTTTTTTAGGGTGTGCTGCATGAATACATACCTGTCTGATGAGTATCGGTCCTCAGACAACTGATGACGGGGGCCATACAGCGAGGGTCCTCCTCTTACACCGTGATCTAAACTTCGACTGGAGAAAAATATGAATCTTGTCACTTTTACAGTAAACCAAAAGGGCTAGAGAGTAGTGTTATTTAAAAACATAAGAATATACCATATGTAATACCATGACCCTAGTATAAACACCCCAGTACCGATATTAGCGATATAATAAGTGTCCTGAGAAAGCAGTATCAGTGCAACAGTCATAATCTTGACACAGCCCCTTTTGTGTTTAGCAAAAGAAAAGTTACAAGCACCTCTGTTTGTCAGTTATTTTGCATATCAAGGCTCAAACACAATCAAACACATGCAGCTGAGAAACAATTTAAAAAAAATTAAATAGAAGGCAAATGTGCAAAATCAGTTTTAAATAAATACTAAATTAAATAATAAAATACCACTGCCTGAAACAATGAAAACATTTATTTGCTCAGGTTACCTCTGTGGGGGTGGAACACTGGGTGATCGTGAACGTGTGCGTATCATGTCCGATTGTGAATAGTGATTGGACGACATAACCTGCTCAGGTACAGACAATGTGGAGCTCTGAAAATCCCTGCCATTGGACCGGTAATCTGAGGTCAAAGAACAACACACATTAACACACAATATTATTTCCACTGAATTAAACTAAACAGAACTAAACCCTTCAATACAATTAAACCAATGACAACTTAACTGGATCTGGATATCCAGAAAGAAATACCAGCAAAAACATAATGTTATCTTACTGTTGACTGTGTACATAATTCAACACTGTCTTTGCAGTGTAAAGTAAGTTATGATGTTTAAAAAGAAAAAAACAAGAGAAAAAAACAATCACAAATTAGTATGCAAATTAGTACAAGACATTTCAGTTCAGTATGAAAATATTACATTGTCACTGACATTTAAAATTTTGATTTGAAAAATGTAATCAATTTCAAAATCAAAATTATACTAATAAACAAAACAGACATTGCATCTTAAGACCAAAATTGTCTAGTATAAATAGGGTGTTTATGTTAAGCGACTTGGGCTAAATTAATTATAGGAAGTTCAAAACGTATAAAAGTATAGAATAAATCCCACACAGAATGTTTTTATGTTGTTATAACATGATGTATAATAAAAGCATAATTAAACAAAGATTTTATTACATAACTGTGAAAGGACATTGAGAACTGAGACAGGGAAGACTAAAGTTCTCTGTCTGGGGAAAGTGCTCACACTAATCTTCTCTCTGACAATATCCTTTAATTTGATTTGTTGATCAGCATGTGTGAATGTCCACAGAAACAGGGACCGGGACTAGCGGCTTTTAAAAAAGGTTTCATTTATTAAAATTGGGCCATTTAACAGGCAAACAGTTTAGACAGTTTTGTAAAAAGTAAGTATGTATGCATTTTTTTACAAAACAGAAATGTTACTAAATTTAGTTTCAAAGGGTAAGTTGGGCCAGTTAGCACTGTTTAAAAACAATCCCATGATGCACATCTAAACATTGGTTGAGAGAATGTTTAGAGTGTGCAAATCTATATGGTATCTAAAGTTACATTATCAATTTAGAATTTTTCAATTTATTTATTAAATAATGCCTTGATGTGTTGTTACATAATTGTGGTGACTTTATTATTATTCTAAAATGTGAAACCCATTATAATAAAAAGAATTGGTGTGTAAAAATCTTTGTTTGAACTGATATGTTTTTAATACTTCTGGGTTATTCTATTAATTTGTGATATGAAAACGATTGGAATAAATGGCATTGTTGAGAACAATGTGTAATTAGTTCTGTTAATAATGTTCTGTTAATGTGAATGCTAAATTGAGGAAAGACTGAGCTGTACCTGAGATAACACCAATCCCATCCTCACAGTCGTAATCAGAGAACTCACTGTCACTGATTCTCTGTGACCCTGAGAGAGAGAGAGAGAGGGAGGAAGAAATAGAGGGAAAAAGAGAAGGAAGAGATCATAAAGGTCAACATGAAGAAAATATCATTTAACATTATGGTTCAGTAATCTACTACTGAAAAGAAAAATCTAAACAGAAAAACATACACATTCACAAAAGATATAATCACAGCTGGTGTTAGTGGTGCACCGTTTACATAAATCTACTCTTCACTAATTTCTATATAGCAAAATATCTGTTGTTAAGGCATACGATTTTAATGCATAAAAATGTTCAGTAAAAAGTAGTACAATATTATTGTTTGTCACTGTTTTACCTTGTGTCATTAGTGTTTATAAATTGAATATTTCTGAATATTATTTTGTTGAGGTATAACTTCAGACCAATGCTGATTTT
Organism: Ambastaia sidthimunki; assembly: GCA_036877625.1. Classification (NCBI taxonomy): domain Eukaryota; kingdom Metazoa; phylum Chordata; class Actinopteri; order Cypriniformes; family Botiidae; genus Ambastaia; species Ambastaia sidthimunki. Next base: position 47,489 of record JAZGTK010000150.1, read on the forward strand.
TTTTAAATGACTAACATTGTAAAAATAAAATATGGTAATCAACAAATCCGTACCCACTTTAAATTAGCTGGCTTTAACTACTAGAAAAAAGAATTTAATACAATGTACAGTAGGTAGTCAACCAGAATGGCTATTACCACCGCATTAATGCCTCTGTAGTAAAGATAAACCAATAAATAAATAAAAAATAAATATATAAGATTCATGTAGTATAATATTTGGCGCCTGCAGCTGTACAGCTGTATGCACTGTGCGTACCATGAGAGGCCACAAATTAATGCTAGTTTTATTTTTTACATATATTTAAAATGGATTATAAATCTACATACACTCATGCCATATTTAGAAAGTGCAAGATGATGAGAATAAAGTTGTATGTATGTTGTACTGTCAAATGTGTATACGTGCGTGCATGGGAGGGGGATGGGTGAAAAGAAATCTGATTGGCTAGTTTGTTTTGGTTTAATTGGTGCTTTTTCCACACACAAGAAATAACATTACAGATAGTTTTCACCAGGCTCAAAATGAGTAAACACTCTCTGAAACAAATAAACTTGATTGAAACATTTGCAAATGCTTCCGGGGAACTCCCGCCTCTTTCATCGGATCCAGCTGCCAGCTGCTCAACCACCTTCCATCAAGCAACCTTCCTCCCTCCAACAGCAACTTTCTGTTAGTCCTGCCAGGCCACAGGTATCTGTTAGCTGTTCGGAAACAGTAACTGACTTATCAGATATCTGCAAATTTAAAGCATTTGAACCTAAATTGGCCACTAATTCCATTAAACTCAGTGTACTGCAAAGTAGATTCAGAAGCATCTATCTACACAAGCACATCAGAGTGCTCAGTTTTGTGCATCTGATTTTTTTTTGTGATTGATCTAAGTGTCTGTACAGGAAAGAGACAGTTGATTTGAACAGCATCAGGTCGTTCCGATCAAGACACAATAAAGGCAAAAAATATGGTATCAAAGCAATAATTGACTTAGTTGCTATTTGTGAACAGCAAAATGTAAATTATAGAGGTCATACAGACAAACACAGCAATTTACAATTTACACCGTGGTGCAGATGGTAAAGAAACCTTAAAACAGTACTTGCAGCTTGCATTATCAAATGCAAATTACTGTAGACATCAAATACAAAATGTAGTAACTGAGTTGTAAGCAAGGGTTATCTCTTAATAATTTTGTGGCATTTCTTGACTATTTGCCTGTGTAAACGCTTTATAGTTGGGGTTTGGGGAGGGGTTGGTGGGGTTGATGGGGGGGTTCTGGTTCTGTGCCAACTTAAGATGATGACAGCCGTAACCTGGGTCACCCAGACCTCCAGTTTAGTTAGATTCTACAACAAGTTTTATTTCTTACCAAGTCACAGCTGTAATGTTATAGCTGAAATTAGTAACCTCTGTCTCCATCTCTGTTTGTAACAATTTTAAATCAATATAAAATTATAAATAATTGTTATAAGCTATTATGGATTGCAGCTTTAACATGCCAGAATAAAATTGTCCCTCTCGGTTGAGCCTGATTTCTCCCAAGGTTTTTCTCTTCATATATACATCATTTAAGTTTTGGTTCCCTGCCACAGTTGCCCTTTGGGCTTGCTTACTGGAAGACTGCTGACATTTAACTTGGCTTAGGTTTTGTAAATTGTTTATATTGCTTTTAATATAACTAACTACAAGTCTAACTAGTCTTAAAGACCTTACTGTTTACTTTTTTCTCCCATTTTCATAGGCAAATTCCTTATGCTCTTATGATAAAATTGTATCTTCTTTCTAAGGGCCATCTCCATCTATCATGTTAATTGACTAAATGTTGCATAGTCTCAAAAAAAGTGGGGTGGGCTGGATGCATTGGGACATGTGTGCAGTTGGGGACTTTAAATGGCTTGCGTGTGCAGAGGGCCTGAGCCATAGATTTTGCTCATAGATTTTCATTAGTGTTCTCTAATGAAACATCATCAACACACACACAGAATACAAACTCTATATGCAACCCTGCAATAACTAAAAAATATAACAACATTCCTGAACATTAATAATATCTTAAAATCTATCAGAATCAAATACTTTGAAGAAATGACAAAGCGTGTGACCTATATAAATGCATTTCTAGTTTGATGAAATGTAAGCGTATGTTTCAGTGACTATTAAATAACTGATTACTTGCGCATGTGAATACAATGGGCCCGTTTCAGAAAGGTGGTTCAACCAACTCTGAGTTTAAACTTTAACTCTGAGTTGACTTACTCTGAGTTAGGAGTAAGTCCTAACTCAGTCCTAACTTTACAGTGTAAAATGCTATTTACACTAAGTGTTAATAGAAGGTAGATGCTATTTATACTACTTTGAATATATACTATTTAAATATATTTAAATATTTATAATAATTTAAACATTTTTTTAGGTAGATGATGCAGGATTTTCTGCTATTTATACTACTTATTGCAAATAGCGGCAATTATCTGCACCTCAGTATTGTACTACATTATAAAACAGTATACAATAAAAACATATTGCATGCAAATTATAATTAAAATTCAAATTATTAAATAGATGCCACCTTTTCGGGACAATATAAGCCCTCCCTACACCTACCCTAACCACACCCGATACTTTCTATCAATTATGTCCTTAATTTTCATTGAAAATAAATGCCTTTTTGATATGATATGACATTTGAAAAGGGAAGAAAAAAAAGCTCCACTAAAGGAGGATTTGAACTCGAGGCAAACACGTCAAGAACGTCTGCGATACACGCCTTACCATCTACGCCACTAGAGTAGCTGCTTAGCAGAGTAGTAAACTGTACCACTCAAATAAAAAAATTGCATCAAGATATGACAAAAAAATCCACTCGGGGACGCAAAATCCTCTATCGGTGTAAATGTAACTCTGTGTGAATTAATGCAGCCTCCTCGTCTACAGGATTCTCTACAAAAGGACATGCCATTTTTACTTTTAAACAGTCTGCAAGATGGAAATATGTGCAATGAATGAATGTTCCGAAAGAATGAATGAAATATTTAAACAGAACATTAAATATGTCATAAATACTCGTGGCGTTGTATCTTCAGTGTGCCTTCCTCAGAGAATAGACGTCTTTACTTAACGAAAAACTTCTGAGTTGTACTTTATGTTGTCCACCTGTGATTGGAGGGTTGGCGGAAAAAAGGGGAGGAGACTGAAATAAACTCCGGGTTAAATGAAGAAAACCTGCTCCCAACCAGGTTAGGTTCACAGAGTAAGTTACCACGGTAACTGACTCGGAGTATAGGTTAACTCTCTTTCAGAAACTGGCTTGACTTACCCTGCGCTCTCGGGTTTGAGTTACCTCCGTTTCTGAAACCGAAAACTCAGAGTTTCCCATATTTCAGGGTTAACATACTCAGAGTTTTCACTTAACCACCTTTCTGAAACAGGCCCAATGTCTGTTAAATTTCAAATAATATTTTTGTTTAACTTTTCTAATATTATTTTTACAGCTGAATCCACCAGCTAAACCCATCGGCAAGGTGAGACGCAGTTATTGAAGTCTTAATTATACTGCCCTTTAACGGTCGAAAGTAAACATGGTGGTAAAATTAGTTTATTGTTCTGGTTGAGTACTCATTGTGTACAATCTTTATGTAATAAACACTGTAAAAATGCTCTTAACCTAACCTTAAACCCACCTCTAATACAATAAGTACAGTATCCTTTTTATTTTTCTATTAGGTACATAATAGGTAGAAGCAGAGGGGACCATATACAGTGGGGGGGTCTGAAGGGGGTCTGAATACTTTCCGTACCCACTGTATCTTAACAAAGTATAATGGTTAACTATTTCTCTGAAAGTAAACAAAAGATAGTTATATGGACCCAGATTAGAATGTTATATCAATGAATTAATAAAACTAAAGTTTCTATGTAAACTATAAACATATAAGCTAAATAAAAATATAAACCTCTTAATCAGCTCAGGTCTGGTTTGGTTAGTTCAGAAAACAAAACCAACAGACAATAACAGAAAGATCTGTGAAAGGGTGAGGAAAAGCATTAGTGCCACAATAGATCCACTCAGGTATTACCGTGAACTGGGCTGAACTGATCTGAATTTAGGATTAGGCCTGAGGTCAAGCTGAAATGTGAGGATGTGTGTCAAGAAGCAGCAGCAATGGGCATTAAAGATCTTCATGCAAGCTGAGTGGAACAGTACAGGGTTTCTGAAGGTGTCTGAGGAGATGTAGAGAGGGTGCAGGGCGGAGAACTTGTTGGAGTCACACAATAACCAATCACATGCTAGCTTGGGCAAGCAAGTTCAAGTTACCTGAGTTGTAATAATACGGCCCCTTGTCTGGACATGTGTCAGTGGATTGACAGAGAGTAATATTTGTTTAAGGAAAAAAACATGAAAACAGAAAACATATCAACAAAAATAAACATAGACACATACTCCAAAAATGTTGTTTCCAAATGAAAAAGGGGTAGATTTTATATTTTCTTATGTTTTTACTATGTAAATAAAAAAGCTCTGTTTCATACCTAGTGAGCTGCCCAACCGAGCAACATGTTAGGCATTACAGATTACAAACTATTAAACTGTTCCAAACTATATATGCTTCTCTAAAAGTTACCTAAGGAGGCATCACATTCATTGTTTACTGATAAGGCAATCCCACAATGCACTGTGATGCATGTTTTATTCAGTATTGAAAATATATCAGATTACAAATACACTATTTCATTATGCTGTGTTTCTTTGTGCTTGTTATAGTATAGAGTATGAAGCCATTAGCTTATTAGCATGCTAATGTGAGACTATTGGAATCAACTGTAAGATGACTCTCTCATGCGCTTCACATGAGTTTGTTTATTTGTGTGGGGTGAATGACCATTAACCCAACTGAAGTTTATGCACACAGTGAGGAAGCTTGCTAGGGTTTGGAACAGAGCTAACATACTTTTAAACAATCTTATTCCTAAGGGACCCTTGTTGGCTTGGATGATGTGATATAGACTAAGTAATGTAGATTGTAACTGTGTTTAAATTCATTAGGACAGTAGTTATTTGTACATACTCTGTAACCTGCGTGTTGGGCTTTCCCCAGGTAGAAGGCGTCTCTGCATGTAAGGGGAGGCGTTGGGCAGTGGCATAGAAGACATGTCGTGGGTTTGTAGCTTATACCAATGAGGTTGATCATCCAACAGTGCTGTTTCCAACTCAATCAGAATCTACACAAACATAAATACATATAGATATTATTTACACTTATTGATCTGGCAGACACCTTTATAAAAAAAACTTACGATGCAGTGTATTCATTGCTATTTGTTCATCCATCCATATTCCTGGGATATATCTTATAAAATGTGTACCATTCAAAATGTCTGACAAGGTTTGGTGTTAGATTTGGGATTACGATTATGGTTAAAATTAGTTTGCACAAAACTGAAAGTCACAGGAACAGACCGAAATGTAAGATATCCCTTCAAAAAAGCATGATAAATGCACAATAATACCGATGCATGCAGTACCAATGGAACCAATGGTACTGCATGTACCAATGCAGTACCATAAGTGTTAAAATCTCTAGTAGTAATAGTTCTTACCTGTTTAATTAACACTCTCAAAAGGCCAAATGTGAGTACAAATTAGCTTTAGTGAACAGAAAAAAAGTTTTGTACATGCTAGACTCTGCCTGTAATGACACATGATGCCTGTATCATTATTCTTTATTTAAAATAGTGCTAGGCCTCCAGACTTCATAAAATAGCAATTTCATAACGTCTGATGGTTGATATTTCTGTCAGATACAGCAGCTGTCCTGCATTACAACAGCACAATGTGAGATCTTTAGCACAATCTGCATGGTGTTATTAAGGACATTAAGACAAAACACAGACGTTCCCTTCTCACCTCTCCCAGAAACTCGCTCTCCTCCTCTCGGACTCTGGCTTGGTCCCATAACGTGATCTCCAGCATACGCTCTCTAAACTCTCGTCTGTGCACTGGTGAGTACATGAACGTCTGGTTCCACTTGGGCTCCAGGGATTTTTTCACTGTTTTTGTTCTCCTCTTGCTTTTGTCGCTGAGAAATACAGGTTACAGTGCTCATAACTTAAAGCTGCATATGCTCTTACAATATACCATAGTATAGGGTGAATCTAATGAAAACACAATCCCAAAAACTAAATAAGCAACTTATTTCAGCACCATTAAAGAGTTTTTGCATTGTGAGCAAATTTTATCACACTCTAATTAATGTAATGTGTCCTGTTGTTTTTAACTTTTGAGGGTTTTTGTATTCTCAGTGAGGTTTCTCATTAGATCATCATTATCATATAGTATATTTCACTGCATTACAGTAAAACAACTGCTTTTAATAAATCACAATACATTTAAAGCTGCAATATGGAACTATTGCCATCTCTGTTTGAAAATTGCAAGTTACTTGCAGAGGTATTTTCTTAAAGCTGCAATTCACACCTTTTTGGTTAAAAAGAAACAACAGTTGAGTTGAGCAAGTACAGCATTCAAAATTGTTCTCTTTACCTTACCCTGATTTGCAATGGCAAGCTTAAAAATAGTCATTTATACTTTGAGCTACCAGGTTGTATTTCGCGAATGATGTCAGTTTGGCTTAATTTGACTTCAACATAGGTAAAGTGAGTAAAGTAACCTGCAATTTTCTGTTTCAAACAGAGATAGCGAGAGCAGAAGTAGCAAAGGCAGAAGAGGCAGAAGTAACAAATAATAGCTTTTTTGTTGATGTGAAGTTTATATTCTAAACAAGTGCTATGATAACAAGCTATAAACGTTCATTAGCACCGTCCTTAGTTTATATTATAAATAATTATTATAAATATACCATTACAAATGGGGGTAAGGAGACTGTTTTAAACATATCGTCGCTGTCGGGCAGAATCCTTGTAACTCCATTTTTGGGCTTTGTTGCATTTTCTTCATAAATCGATACTATCGGTCAGTCCCCACATGGCTGTGTAAATTTAAGAAATGATTAACCAATGAAAATTGTTGAAAATAGCTTGGGACTGTCTGAGAATCCGCCTCCTCTTTACTCTACGAGAGCCTCGCAGCATTACTTCATTCATTCTCAAGATACAAAGTCGCAACGATTAAGAAATCCTCGTCCAGCAACACATTATCTAAGATGGTCCTTAAAACACTGGTTATTCATGATTCAGATATGTGTATCAGTTATATGCCAAACAGTTTTAAAAAACATTTTAAACTGTTTTAAAAACAGTTTGCGTGCAGATTAATTTCCACCTATTCTGCCTAGTCATCTTATCGTTTTAAAATAGAGTTCAGGAAGATGTATGTAATCACAATCATTAGCTCTGATTAGCTTTTAAAGCCTTGTCTCTTGTCAAAAGGCTCAATGTGACTGCAGACTTTGATAAACGTGACATCTGTGTCCGTACCATTCTTATCAATGAGAGCGTAAACTCCTATCTCTCTGCTCCCAAATGTAAAATCTCATATCTACGCACCAAGGGCTTCGTACCCTTTCTATGTGGCTCAGAGCCCAGTTTTTTACCTTGGGTCCCACTCTAGGAGCGTTATGCCGTTGCAGGATTTTTTCGACAGACGCTTCCCTCACAGGCTGCGTTGCGGGTCTTGAGGACCCTCATCTCTCCTGGCACATAAACTGCTTGGAAATGAGCGCAATGTTTCTGGCTGAAACACTTCTTCCCACATCTCAGGGACCAACACGTCCTATTCCGCATGGACAATACCACAGTGGTCTCATATTTGTATCACCAGGGAGGGCTGCGCTCGCGCCCCCTGTTCAGGCTGGCACAGCAGATCCTTCTTTGGGCAGAGACCAGGCTGCTCGCTGTCAGAGCGATGTACATCCCAGGGCAAGAAAATCCAGTTGAGGCAGGGGATGAGGCTCGGGGAATGGTGGCTCCAAGTGGTGGAGTCCATTTGGCAAAGATATGGCCGAGCGGAAGTGGATGTGTTCGCCTCCGAGGAGTCGACCCACTGTCCCCTCTGGTTCAGTCTCGCTCATCCAGCTCTCTTGGAGCTGGATGCCATGGTACAGATGTGGCCGAGGCTGCACTGGTATAAGCGACACAGTGTCAACCCGGTTTTCTGTCCTTATGGTTCAGTGCCGGAGTTTCTTTAAGAGTGCCTTTCTGCAGGGTTTGCTCCTGCCACCCTTAAGGTTTATGTGGCCACTGTGTCTGCTAGCCACGAACCTCTCAATAGAGCCTCTATTGGGAGACATCCTCTGGTGTCTCAGTTTCTATGTGGTGCCAGATGGCTGAGGCCTTTCTGTCACACGCGGGTCCCTCTTGGGATCTTACCATTTTGTTAAGGGGTTTAACTCTGGCTCCATTTGAGCCCCTAGAGTCAGCCTTAGATAGCCTTTCTGACTATAAAGATGGCTCTACTCTTAGCTCTTACATCACTCAAAAGAGTGAGTGATCTACAGGCTCTTTCTGTAGACCCTGTAGATTTTGCCCCTGGCTTTGTCACAGCCATTTTTTACCCTAAACCAGGCTACATACCTAAGGTACCCGCTGCGGCTGGTCACCCTTTGGTACTCTAAGCCTTTTGTCCTTTGCCTTTTGATCCGCCGGAGCAGGAAAGGCTTCACTTGTTGTGTCCAGTTAAAGTTTTGAGGATCTATGTTCACTGCTCTAGCCAGTGGCGTAAAACTTCCCAGCTCTTAATCTGTTTTGGTGGCCGCAACAGAGGTAATGCAGTCACAAAACAGCGCCTGTCTCACTGGATCACAGATGCTATTACCCTGGCCTATGAGGCCTGTGACCTGGTGTCACCTCTGGGCATTAGAGCCCATCCTACTAGGGGTATAGCATCATCTAAGGCTCTGCCTAAGGGAGCTCCTCTAAGTGATATTTGTGCTGTGGCAGGCTGTTCCTCTATGCACACATTTAATTAGTCTCTATAGTTTAATAAGACTCTATAGTTTTGAACTCAACTCCAAGTGCTCAGGTCCTCCTGGATTGACAAGTCTAACTCTGCTCCTAATGCTCTTGTGCCTATGCTCACAACATCTAGGGGCAGGCTCTCCCTCACTGTGGCATAGTGGGTATTTCCTTCCCATAGCGTCAAGCTTGACGCAGTGTCAAGTTCCCTCAAAAGGAAACATCTTAGGTTATGTATGTAACCCGGTTCCCTGAGACAGGGAACGAGACACTGCGCCGCTTTGCCACACTTTGAGCTCACCTGCATGGTCTTTCTTTAGACTTAAGCTGATGACGTATTTTGCAGGCACCTTTTAAAGGCATTGTAGTGCGCAATGCTACGTTACATGACCTTGAACTTGCCTACAAATAGGCTTGGTTTTACACGTGTTCAGACTTGGGCGCGCCTGAAGTGCGTTCCCCCATAGCTTCAAGCTTGATGCAGCGTCTCGTTCCCTGTCTCAGGCAACCGGGTTACATACGTAATCCAAGACCTGCTTTGTGCGTTCAAAGCTATGTTTCTGCCATGATGTACAAATATAATTTAAACAGAATTATTTTTGTTGTTTTACAGAAATAAAAATGAGATGTTTTATTGTCACTTTTGGGTAAGGTCATGGAAATGATGTCACAACACCAAATGCTTACTCAATACATAAATGTCTAAAAATATGCAATGGACCTGTTCTAGCCTATATATGGTTTTGAAAGGTTTCATAAAACTCATCCAGCATTTTATTTAATGGTTCCCAACAAATTAGCTCATATTTGAGCATTGACGTGTGTACCTTCTGTCAGGGAGGAAGTAGATTTTGACATAGGGGTTTCTAGGCCGCCCATCTTCTCGTGCATGCAGGTCTTTGGCTCCCAGGATTGTAACGATTAGTTGATGTCCCACTTTATCGTACCAGAGCTTCACCTGCAGGAACATATCAATTCTGTTAGGAGGTCTGCATTAAGAGCTTACTCCAGAGGGATTAGGGCAGCCCTGCAGAAGCCCCTGATGCATGGCTGGGAGCATCACATGCTTGGCAGAACTTTATCAGAGCAGATACAGCAATGGCAGACACAAGCTAAGACAAGATGGCTACATCTTATTATCTAAGCCTAAGATGTTCCACTAAATTCTAAAGTCAAACACAAATGCTAGACAGTTCTAACTTCAGAAAACAATTTCTAAGCATTGAGTCACATGGTTCACTATAACAATATTAAAGGATTTTCTGATGATGTTAAGGGAACATTGCGAGGTAGATTACTTTATTTCTACAGACAGCATAAGTGACCTGCTATTAGTAACTGCAAAAAATAATTCTGACTCTTTGTAAAAACAAACATAAAGTGCTTATAGTAATTTACTTACAATGAGGTGATCTGGCTTTTTTAAAAATAAATGTTGAGATATGTATATAAATGTTGCTTTTAGCCACAAGACAAACATTATTCATATTAACAGGGGGCAGGTTTAAGGACCAGACCAGAGAAACTTCAGTCCCAGGGCATCAGACTGTCACTGCATAGCTGGGCCCACAGACCATACAGTGCGACCTGAGCATTAAGACCCTTGGGCTCTTCAGTGCATACAGCAAGAGTTGTTTTCTAGCGTCAACTGTTATCTTTAGTCTTTATTCAATGTCAGGCTACCAAAACATGCATTTCATCTTTTTCTGCCAAATTGCCTATTTTACTCACAATAGAACATAAAAGTGGTCAGATATTAGGGAAACTGATGATAAAATAGCTTACCTACTATATGAACTAAAAATGCTCAGTATAACACAGCATAATCTGAATTTGTAAGAAATAAACAGTCATGTTAAGACCACATAAAAGTAAACTGAGTAACTTTTAGACAATGTGCCTCATTCATGTGAAAATTTGTTTAGGGAAGATTGTACGAATGATTTATTCAGATTCACTCATGAATGAGGCCTAATATACAGTATGCCAGGATACTAGGACGGGATATGGACTATAGGAATTATTGTAAACTACAGAAATCTGTAAGTCATAATCAGACATCAGACACAGTGTCTCAAACAGAAATCCCACCAACAACTTACAGATAAAATAATAAACTTTATAAAATTAATGAAAGTATACATTAATAATATGATCTGGTGGATCTACACTGTTTTTTTTCCTTATTTGAGGAAAAAGTCAAAGTAATGTATATAGTATTCCAAAACAAGTTGTATTTAAGACTGAATATTGCTTTAATAGGGATGTACTAAGTCTGTGATCTTTCCCATTTCATGTTGGGCTGAGGTGAGAGGATCTAAACAGCCGTGAGTCTGGGATGTGAAACATTCCACCCCTTATTGGCTGGCCAAGGGATAGGGGTGTGTCTGTGAGTCTTATCCACTTTAATGTGAAAATTACAGACACTTTCAAAGACCAGCAATCCAAATCAAATTATCACACAAAGGAACAGACTAAAGAAATGTAAATGTAAAAAAGAAATGTAAAACAAAATGCTTCAACTATGCTTGACAATTAAACTTCTGTTTAATCGAAATGAAATAACTTTGAAAGTCTCAGTTGCAGCAATTTGAGAAAGGAAAAACTAAAACTGACACATGCTTTATCTACCTGCCCCCCCCAAAAAAAAAGAAGGGCAAAAAGTGGAAGACTACAGAAAATACCAAATACCAAACAGAAGACCAAAGTATTTAAAAAAAATTTACCAGTTTATTTAGTAACATTCCATGAAGACAACAGTCATTGTATAACATTACTTGTGTAGTTTCACATTTTATAAAATCATATAAAATTAATTAAAATTGTATAAACAAATATGTTTCCAAATGTTTTTAAAATAATTTATGATTTTTTGATCATTTAGCTTTGTGTACTTTGGTCCCCTGTTACCAAACACTGATGTTCGACTTCAAAGCAGTTGCCCTTCCTTTGTAGCACATCTCTAGAGCTATAAGAAACATGCGTCTATACTGCACCTTTATAGAGCACTCGCTATTCTAAAAATAGTTCAGCACTAATGCATGCAGCAAAGCAACAGAAAGTGCTCAGTACAGACTGGAGCAATCCAGACCACTTCCGTTTCCAAAAAAGCAGAGGGAGGAGGGCTTCAGTCCAAACAAATTGTACCATTTCATTCTTTTTAATTTAGATTTGACAATATTTGTCATTAGTGTCATTAGTTTAGGAATCAGCACTACATGTTACAGGAAATCTAACATATTTGAAACTTAGCATTAGAAACCCCTAACCTGTTGGCATTTAATATTATTGTGAAATTGGAAAATATATCAATTCAAGCACTCAGTCAAAGAAGTCTTCAGGAACAATGTTTAAATTTTTTAGTTACATTTTGCTTTGTACAAGTAAATGACTGTAATGGGTTTATGGGTTGGTTTCCTTGTGGCTGTTTTTATGTATGATATGTTTGGGGGGGGATTGTTTATTATATTGAAGAGATATATTCTATATAACACCAATTTCCATTTCATGTGCTGTAAGAAGAAATGGCTTTTATCAGCTTGCCACTGGAAATGCATTTTAAATGGGCATTTCAACAGAGAGCATGTAAAGTTATTGTCATGGACTCCACATAAATTGTCTTTGATTCACTGAAAACCAATTCGCTGAAGAACATTAAAGTTTTTCCTTTTCAGAAAATAAAAACCAAAAACAACATTTAAGAAAAAAAACACATTTATAAAAAATACACTGGGACACTGGGACACACCTTATGAAATAGAAACGGTCTCATGTAAATCAGTGTATCGGGGTCAATCTAGTAACCAAGATCCTCATTAAAATACCGAAAACAGCAAAAACACTTTTACAAAATAAGAGACTTGAACAACAAAATACATATAAAATCAACATGAACACAGAAAACCAACCCACAAAAACATCTCAGGTTATGACTGTAACTCTTGTTCCCTTAGAAAGGAACGAGACGCTGCATCGTATGATGACACTTTGGGGAATGTCCTTGGCGTGAAAATAGTTAAATCCTGATTTATGTTGTGTCATGACGACGTGTGTCATATGACGACACTCTGGGGAATGAACTACACCACACCAACTAATGTCTGTCCTAGTGTGAAGCTAATCCGGGCATAACTTAGGATGAAAGTACCTGAGACCCCAGCATAGACTGTGCAGACTGTGCATCCCCATCCCATAAGGAAGCTTTTCCAATGACAGGATGACCCAACACTGGACTTGGAAACAGAAACCAAGGCTTCTTCTATATGACAATGGAACAAAGACCCCTGCACATTGTCCTGATCATACAGAATGGATTTTCCGTCAGGGAAAACCCCTTGGTTTTCAGCCACCACTGCAGGGGTGCAGGAGGCCAAAGGGTATCATGCTTGATGCAGCTGCTATGAGCCCCAGCAACCTCTGAAAGTACTTTCCAGTAATGGCAATGCCAAGCTTGATCCTGGACACACCTGCCAGGATTGTGGGTGAATCCCAGACGTCAACCCCAAGCTGATTATATGGCCAAGAAAGACATCTCGATACTAAGCAGCCATCTACTGAGACTGGGCTAGAATGAGTCAGTTGTCAATGTAATTTAACATGCAGATGCCCTGCCGTCTTAATGGAGCTAGTACTGCATCCATGCATTTTGTGAATGTGCGAGCAGAGAGAGCTAGGCCAAATGGAAGGACCTGAAATAAATTAGAACACAGACTCCCACTTGGGAGGAATGCTATGGCTACCTTTACCTTGAGGGAGTGCAATTCTTGTTCCAACACCTGACCCTGCCCTGGGTCTACAATAGTCTGGATCACTGTAGGGTGTTTCAGTGAAAACCAAGAAGTGTACTGGTTGGCACCAGGCTAATCCCCCTCGCTTTCGTCAAGCTCTTTTAAGAGATCGACCTGATACAACATTTGTGCTTCTTGTTTCTTACGAGGCTGATCAATATTTAACTTAACCACAGCACAGCACCCTCCAAGAGCCCTTCAAAAGTGGAGGGGAAGAGGTGGCAAGTCTCTCTGCATCAACACTGAACTGAGCATGTTTACTTCCTCGAAAGCAGATAGCTCAAACGTCGGGCTCTCAATAAAAATGGCAGAGCGGGCTTCTGTATCAGCATCTTGAGCATCAGAGCTGGCCGATGAGGGCTTAAAAAATGTTCAAGTAGTCTCAAGTAGGTCTTGCTGCCAGCTGTGAGCTAAGGCATCTATGCCAGCAGACCCCTGGGCAGGGAATACCAAAGCAGACATTGAAAGGTGTCCAGGAAAGTAGTCTCCTCTGCTAGCTCCATGTGCCTACCATGACATCAGACACTGAGCTACAGGAAGCGTGAGCCTGGCTGGTCTCATTAAACATGGCCAGGCCAGAGCATTCTGAGCAGCAGCTTCTCACGATTCACACAGATAGCCCCCTTGAGAGGTGCCCGTGCATACTCCACTCCCAGATTCCCAGGCAGCTCATGTGTGTCCCCACTTGTAATGTATCTGGGGCATAGGAGCACTTTTGAAGCACAGAGCACTTTTACTTATACTTTTAAAATACTTTCTTTTCTTTTTTCCTTTATTTTAGACAAACAACACCAAGGACAGACAGACACAAAGTGCTTGCTGAAGGACAGAAGCTAACACGTCCTTTGTAGCTTCTGGGTTCTTTGTCACATGCTAAGTCACAACACAACACCAATTAGGATTGGACTAGTTTCACACATGCTTCAGACGCTTGAACTCCAAAGAGGGTTTCCTTCAGTGTTGTCATTCGACACAGTGCGAGTTCGCTCAAAAGGGAACTATTATAACATAATTTATTACACAAGCCCAAGTGCTAGTTGTAGTTTTACTGGTACAATTTGTTTATTCATCTAGTTTAAAGATATACGTTCTTCTTTGGAAAATGCAATATTATCATGAAAATGTGCCGGTTCACAAACTGTAACCTTCCACTGTAACACAGAGCATAATATTTGATAATACTGATATAGCCGCAAAGAAACTGAACTTGTGTCAAGAGTCTTCTTATATATATTCTATATATATCTTATATATACCCAATTTTATTGTAGCTAAACATACTGTGTACACAATTCCTACAAATGCCAAATAATATATAATAATATACTCATATAATCATATATCAATTCAAATGTAATGTTCCATGTTACATGAAAAAGAACAAAAAATGTCTTTATTTTAATTTAAGGAGATTTTATTTTGTAAAAAAACTTTAATTAAGTGTGCTAAAAATCATGCCACATTGGAGTAGAAAAAACATTTATTGTCTCTTTAAACCATATAAAATAGGCCTAGGTATGTGATCATGCAGCAAATTTTAGGCCTCTGCAAAGTGATGTTTTAAATATTAAGCACAAGTCATATAGTAATAATGAAATATGTATTGTACATGGTATTGAGGAATTGTTTTGAGGAATTGTGGATTATAATTGCAAGCCCAATGACATAATGCGGAGTGGTTGGGGGGCTTGAAATGTTGCAGAATTCCTGCAGTACATTTTCCAAATAACGCAGAAATAAATGAATGAAGTGAGAGAGACTGCCAGAAACAAGAGAAAAAAGGCTAAGAGAAAGAGAGAGAAGTCTGATGATGTTACCTGGACCCTAGGGACAAAAGGCGTGGTTCTTCTACTAAGGCATGGGCTCTGGATAAGCAAAATTAACAAAGAAATAAAGCAATAAAACTAAACCAAGACTGCACACAAATCAAAACAACCCAACTGAGAAGAGATTTAGCCTAACTTAACATGTTTGTCATGTCACTAATTCATTGTTGTTTATGAGCGTTACAGGAACCTCTTAGCTGAAACATCTTTATACCAGTCATGAAATTACCAGGGCCCATGAAAGTAAAAGTGGTAAAAATGCCCAAGTAATGAATAGCTCTGCATCTAACTATCTGCTGTATTCAAATATCCAACAGCATAATATTCTATTAAGTCTGTCTAGTTATGATTTTAGTTAATGGGTTTAGCTGTTAGATATCTCTTGTGTTTACAGCTATGTAATGATGTAATAATGTAATTTTAGTCACAAATTTAAGTCCCTGATCTTCTTTTTTGACTCAATTAATAACTAAGTTTTACTTGTATTAATATGTTTTTTTTATTCTATAAATTGATTTACAAAAAAAAAAAAAACAATTTAGTAATTTCTGTGTCACCAATATGGCTCTGAAAAACTACAAATTATATTATCTGATAGTTGTGTTCTGTAATATGGCATTTTAGGATAAATCTCCCTCATTTTAAACAAAAATAAAATTTACAACAGCGCAATTCATGACAACACAAAAACTCAGTTCAGACAGAAAAACAAATACACTACAGTGCAAAAACAGACAATTGCACACATCAGCTTTTGGCTATCAATGTCAAAATTTTTAACAAAACCTATTTTTAAATAGTTTAATTTACAGAGGTAAATAACACGGCTCCATATCCATATTTAAACCATTAGAATGCCCAGTAATCATAAATCTGTGCACATTCCTTAAAATCAACATGAAACAATTTTCACACCGCATTTTACTTTTATAATGGGACATTGTTTTAGGATATTTAATAATAAGAAATTTAGTACAAGATTGAATCATTGGAGGATGGAAGGAAGGGCTTATTTTACAAAAGTAAATTATGTCAGTTTTGATTTCATGTTGAGTTTAAGCACTTTGTTTAGGTTCAAATGTTGTAGAACCTGTGTGAAACTTGCCTAGATGCTTCATGCTCATAGTTTAAGGATACTGACAATGCGAACAGTGTTAAATATTCATACACTGCCTCTACATCGTAAATTGCGTAAGATTAAGGCTGACCCTTTAAGTAAATATAACAACTTCAGTCAAAGGACCTTATCCACCAGTGCTGTGTCAGAGCTGACGGCCTGCCAAGTGCACGGCAAGGTAACATGCCTGAAAACTAATAATACTTTTTCCACTTCAGGACCCTTTCTAGAGTCCAGACTGGACTGCAACCGATAGCATATTGGACTGTAACGTCTGTCTAGAATTAGTGACCACAAAGACTGAGTGCTTACTGAGATCTGTCCAGACAGATACTGAGGGGTGTCCCGAAGCATGCCAGGACTCATGGGGGACGTGACAGAGATAGAAGGGCCCATTTTTTGGGATTCAAAGGAACTTGAACCTAAAACAGATAAAACAAAAGGTGATTCGACCATTGATTTGCATCCTCCTGCTAGCTAATGTAATGCTAACGTCAGAATAACAAAACTTACTTGATTCAAGTTGTCCATGTGTGCTCTCTGGTATTCTAGGGACATCTCTGCAAAGAAAGAGAAATTTAAAGTATCAATAATATTTGTGTAAATTTGTATATTTAATATATATATTAACTCGTTTTCAGTGATTATGCAAACTAACTGAACCTCTCAACTCTGTCTGTATTTCTGCAAATAAAATGTGCATTAAAATAATCGTGATATTCACAATGTTGGTCCATTTAATTTAAATCTCAAATGAAATATATTGCATACTTTTAATGTCTCACTCATCCCTAAGGAAAATCGGAGTACCTATTTATATTACTGCTAGATCTTTCACATGCCTTTCCAACACAGCAGGGCAGCCAAGGGCGATGTGGAAAATCCCTGGGTACAGCACACTGATGTTGTACACCTCTGCCCGCAAAGCGCTGCCACCTGGAGGAATTGTCCCAAATCCCCCTCCAAGGTTTGTTACGTTTTCTTTGTCCCTTGTGGTGAAGGCTTACACATCTCTATGACTGGCTCATTTTGGCTCATTTGTGAGATTAACTGTGTGTGAACAGGGACCTTGTGCTTCAGTATCTAGACTGATTGGGACTTTGGGTTCCACTGGAGGAAAAACAGGCTTTCCCCTGTGCAGAGCATTTCTTTTCTTGGTATGGAACTAGATTTCTATGACGGCACTTCTTACCAGTGAGTGTTGACCTGTCTGAAGCTGTAGTGTCAGTGAAGCTATTTCAAAGGCATGACATGTGGCATCCTCATCAGAAATAGTCCCCTTTAGGTTCATGCATATGAGATAACTCCCAGCACTGGCTTCGAGCCTCTTTGAGTGGAGTTCCTATCCCCTTTAAGTAGAGGCTCTATCTCCTGCAGTTTAGCTGGTTTTGGAGAAGTTCGGCTAAGCACAGGTGGACCTGTTTGCTTTCCTGGACACCTTTCAATGTCTGCTTTGGTATTCCCTGCCCAGGGGTCTGCTGGCATAGATGCCTTAGCTCACAGCTGGCAGCAAGACCTACTCAAGTAGGCATTTCTCTCAGTGAGCCAGAAAAGGTCAGAAAAAAGGAGGATCAAGTTCTTTTGATTTTACCATATTGGCTCAACCAGACTTTGTTCTTGGAGCTAATGTCCCTGACAACAGTTCCCCCTGACATTCTATTCCTGATGAAGGACCTTCTTTTTTAGGGTAAGGGCACAATATAGCATCTTTTGTGTATTCAGAGGTGTCCTAACCCCTTGCACTGGTAGGTTACAATGTTTTTAAATGCTCACTGGAGGCACACTGAGGTTTGCCCATGCCATTGTAACATACCTTGTGACACAGTCCAGCTATTGTGTTATCAAAACATTGTCAAGAAAGTGACAGAAAGGAAATGTTTCAGTTACGACTGTAGCCTCTGTTCCTTAATGGAGGGAATGAGATGTTGTGTCCCTCATGCTTCAACAGTTGAACTGGCTGACACTTCTTCTTCTCCCCAGCATGAAACCTGAATGAATGTTGCATGCCATCTCCCTTTTATACCCGTATGTACAGGGCAGAGATTGGCAAGCAAATTATTATATATTAGTATATTCTTTTGGCCTTTCATATAAAGAGCAGAGATGATAGGTTGTCAAAGGCAAACCCCTAGTGTCACGTCATCAACACAACATCTTGTTCCCTCATATCAGATAACAGAGGTTACAGTCATATTCAAGATGTTTTTTTTTTTATAAAAAATGTCAAACTTTTTTGTGAGGGTAAGGTTTAGACATGGAGTTAGGAGAAAGGGATAGAAAAATGGATTAGCTCATTATAAAAATCATTACTTCTATGGATAGTCCCTTTAGACCACATATGTGTGTGTGTGCCCACATTAATATGTTCAGCTCCCACAGGCCATCCTTCTTCATAAACTGACATTGTCAGGCAAAATGAGCTTTGTGTCCCTGAAGTGACATACTGAGTATTGTTCAGAAAAATGATCCATCACACGCTTCAACTCACCCTATTGGCCGTGAGACCACCAGCTCCACCTGCGGCTCAGGCTTGGATTCTAGAATGATATTGTAAACTTCCTTGAATGTGGCTCCCTGCAAGACTCTCCCATTCCACTCCAGAACCTGATCACCTATGGAGGAACGCAACAGAAGTCTCCAGCACTGAATGAATGTTGAATGTTCCTTCTTATGAGCTTGGAAGTCATAATTCTGATATGATTTCAAGCTGTGTTGGGCAGTTTTTTTATTACTTTAATATTTCAAAAGAGAACAGGACAGGATGCTTTTTAGCACTAGGGACAAAACAAAGGGAGAAGTAAAAGATCAATACAAATAAGCATTACATGTACATGAACATTGTGTTTGGTTCATGAGCGGTACACAATATTCATACAAACTAAACTGTACAGTCAGGATATCTTATACTGTATATCTTATAAAAGTAATACCATATTTCTTCTCAATAAGCTACATGATTTAACACCCATTCGACCAACATTTGTACATAACAAAAAAAGCATGTGAGATAGCTTCGCCTTTGGCAGGCACCATTAATTAATAGCAATTTTACAGCATGCTAAAAACAAAGACTATTACAAACACTTGCATTTATTTCCAGTTACTGAATAACAATACAGTGGCACAAAACAAGAAGTGTTTAGTTAATGAATGTCCCCACCTGGTCGGAGATGACCGACAGTATCTGCCAGACTTCCCTTCTTCACCTTTGTGATGAAAGCGCAAAGTCTCCCAGACTCTGTCATCTTCCCCCCTACGACCTGCAACAGACACACCAGAACTGATTTTTACTATTAAATATATGCTTTATGTGAAATGTAAATCTAAGTCCACTAATTGCCATTAAAGTGTTCAGATACACAATGTGGATTCAAATGAGCTCAAATGTTCATATCTTTAAATGTTTCAACATCTGTAACTTTAACCTGTGCCCCATTTTACTAGGTTCCATTTTAAACTAGGTGTCTTTAAGGTGTCTCTTTCTTTTGTAAAAGAATATTGTAAAAAGTCAGTATTTCAATAATTGTGATTTTTTTTTATTTGACACATTTAATAATACGCCATATTTACATAGAAAGGAGGCTATACCAGCTCATACATTGCCCTCAGTTGAACTTTGTTTATGATGACTTATTATAACTTTATTTAACTTTATTATAACTTTAAGTTCATTTATGCTCTAGGGTCATTAGCATGGCTTTATAATGAGTGAACTTTGACAGTATTGGGGTCTTTCATTGAACATTTCTTACCTTGAGGCCCAGCAGTGTGCCTGTGTCTCTGGGCACCGTGCCATCTTTCATCCGTTTGTTTAGCACTATCCGCCCTATTAGGCGCTCTCCATCTTTGGATGGTTGCCATGTCACCGGGTGCTACAGGGTCAAAGTGACAATACACCTTTGGATTGAATACAAGCGTCCACACTGCACATTACACACACACTCAAGCCATGGGAGAATAAAGGAAGAGGCTGAACTCCTGTTTGCTGTGAAGACACAAACCGCACCTACTCTAAATTAAAAATATGGCAACCACTTCTGTAATCTATATTTCCTGGTGAAAAAAATAGGATGGGTCTTAATTTTATCTATCAGAAATTAATAGAGCACCTTTATGATATTTCAATGGTTCCTTTGTGCCTTCTTTAAGACAGCTATTCTGGGCAGCCTGCAGTATAACTTCTTTGAGTTCCACAGGAGAAAATCACATGGGTTTGGAACAACATGAAAAGTCATTATATGAAAGAATTGCATTTTTGGATGGACTAACACTACAAAGCAAATTGTAGATTTTAATTGTAGTAACCGGTTTGTTTTAAACAAGAGAATGCACAAAACACGTGACAAGGTGAAAGATATCAAGCACAGCAACAGTGAGGTAGATCAGATCTCCACAGGTGGATCGTGACACAGTAACGTACATGCAAATAATAAAATGCAACCTACTGTAAAATTGTTAGGATAGCAAAATAAATAAGCGTATCATCTTTAAAAGGCAGAAGAAAATGCTTCCTGTGCCTTTTGTTGCTGTGAAAGGTTATGAATCCAATCAAATTAAACTCAAACTCCAATCAAGCTATAATATCTTGGTTTATATTCATCTGTAACTTAGTAGAAGCTACAGTACTCAAATTAGGCAGGTTGCATGACATCCTCTCAACAAAAATCATAAAAACAACGCAAAACAAGAGAAAAAGCTACTTTAATTAAGGGTTTTTACTTTTAACCAGAATAAACGTTATGTGGTTTGTGTGGTAGCTATTGGGTGGCGATATACCAAAGATATACCAATTAATATATTTGGTTACACTTTATTTTAAGATGTCCTTGTTATGTAATTATGCACCACATCAATAATATAATATATAATAATATCAATTAACAACATATAGCTACTATAGGGTTAGCATTATGATTGGTAGATTTGGGGTTGGCTGCATGTAATTATGCATAATTTACTATTATTACTCTAGTAAGTACATGTAACAGGTATATCAAAGACACACTTTTGTAAAATAAAAATTTTTGGTACCGTGTTACAGTAGGTTGCCACTTAATTAAAAAAAAAAACACAGCCCTAAAGCAGAACCAGTAGAAAACCATCCTCAAGCAGTATGGATGACGTAAACTACTTCTATTTACAAAAGATGCAATGAACGAATAACAAAACAGACAGGGCAGGAGAGGACAGCATGGAGAATGACACAGTGAAGGGGAAAAGAAAAACAACTGCTTAGTATAAGATTTATTCCCAGACTAGTCTATCTCTGTGTCTGAAGCTGAGACTAAAGGACTGCGTGGAAAAATCATGTCAGGAAATCCCAGAGGGGAAAAAGTGTGAAAAGGTGATCTGACCAAGTGAGCAAAATAGCTTTGCAATCAAAATGGAGCATGTGGCCGAATTGAAAAGCATGCAGGACATGTAGCAAACAGTGCCAGGAAGTTGGTCATTCACTTTTTTGTGTGTGTTAGAATTTTGCAGCCAGAGAAAGTGGAGCAAAGCCAACAAGAGGATTCTCCTCCCTTTACAGTTATAATTAAGGTAAAAAAAACCTTGAGGCGTAGAAACAAACAGTATGCATGTCGAGCAGGTCAGTTGTGAGGTCACAGGAAGCGAGAAACAGGCGGCAGAGAGTCGTCTCAGTACCTTGTTGCTATGGCTATGCTCCTCATTTAGCGTGGTGCTACTGCAAGTGTCAACCCCTGAATCTTTGACCTGAGGCTCGCACCACTCCGCATCCTCCTTATGGGAACGGTCCCAAAACTGCACCACTGTCTTTTGCCTCTCGGCTGGGGCATAACTGGTATCCGAAAAATGAGTCTGCTCATTTGTTTTTCTTTTTCCCCTTTGAATGTTGCCTATAAGTTATGGATGATATAAAAAAGGAGGAGAAAAAAACATGCAGAAGTGAATTAAACGAGGGGAATGGGGCAAGAGAGTCACAAGGCTCACCATAGACAATGAGGAGGCCTCGCTGTGCCATGACGCATGGTCCCACCAGTGACCATCCATATCTCCTGAGGACAGCACATATGATCCACATATGATTCAATGACAAACATTCTTTTCATATTTTGTCTCTTACGCTGCCTAAATAATCATACCACATCATGTCAAATTTAAAACAATTTTGTTCTCTTTTATCACCCACCTATATACAAAAAATTAGGAGGATTTAAATGTTTCATTTAAGCATTTTCGGAAAACATAAGGGCTTTTCACACTGCTGTTAACCCCAGGTTAACAGCAGTTAACCCCAGGTTAACAGGTTATCTTTGTTCTTAACCCTACTTTTAACCCCAGGTAGAGGAGCATTTTACGCTTTTAATTTATAAGTAAGTTGAGTGGCCTCTAAAGCAGGGTTAGCACTGCTTTTGCAGGGTTAAACTCACAGTGCAGTGCATTGCAAGATTTCTGTTTTCTCACTAACGTGGACGCATGAGACAAGCATTTATTTAAAGCGGTCGTGCTCTGTGTTCAATCGTGACTGTTAACACTGCAAATAAGAAAGTTAACCCAGGGTTAAGTGATGTACAGGGTGATCATGAACACCCATGGTTAACTCTTAACCCCTGGTTATGTATAAGTAGTGTGAAATCTAAAACAACAAATAACTCAGTATTTAATGTATCAGGGGGTTAGAATGGCCCAGAGTTAACTGTTGTGTGTGAAAACCCTATAATGTTTGTATAAAAACTTACGTAAGAATACTGTATTTACATGAGATAGAACTTAAGCAGAATACAATTTACAATATACAGTATGCAGAGAATCAAAAACAATGATAAACTGTGATAATGATACAATGATGAAACAATGATAAAGCTGCATCCAAATACACAATTCTGAGTGAAACTGAGTACATAATTACTTAACATTGTATACAAATGATCAGTGAATTGTACTTAAATAGAATGTGGCATGCTGGCATGTTGACAAAATGTTGCTATTACTGTGTGATTGGACTTAAAAGAGTCATTTTTAACAGAAATTCTATTTTCTGGAGATATATATTGGGATTATAATCATCACAGAGCAACCATGTTCTAGCTATTAATGTCCCTGCAACCACATAGTAATGCTGCTAAAAACATTCAGAACTGCTCACAACACCAAAAGCACTGTGGTGGCTGCAATAGCATATAATCTGGATCAAAAGCTGTCAAAGAAAATCATTTATTCACACAAGTTATAAAAAGCAAATAACTTATTCACACAAGTTATTTGCTAATTTACTATTTACTAGTTTATTTGCTTTCTGTTATATACTGTGTAACCAGCATGTCTATTTTTGTATACAGCATGTAGTTTATCCAGTAAGTACTGTAGTTTAGTTTCCTCAAGTGCATCAGCATGAAATTTTATGCCATTGCCTCTCTTGACTTGCAGGTCACGTGACCATGGGTTAGCAGATAGGATTTCAGGACAGTAACATTGTATAGACATTGACACACCTTCTTATTAATACAAAACCAATCACATAATTCCCTTGATATGTGCAAAATGATTGGACTGTGACTACATCACCACTATCATAGGTGTGAAAAAAATGTGTATTGTATCTGTAAAGTATGTTGTTTGTTTAAAAGAACAAAATATTAAGTTATTAAGTTAACTAATTAAGGTAAATATTAAGTTAAAGGAAAAAGACACAGTAGCTCTCTGTACAGCATCCGAAGATGTGTCACAAAAGTCTGAATAGCCACCAACATTGGATTACACTGTCCTCAATTTCCCTGCTAGCATGTGATGATATCTGCACTCAAAAATGAGCATTGTAAAAGTAAGCTTACTTCAATAGACATTACTCCTGTCTTAATGTACACCATGCCTCACAAACGTTCAGCATTCAGCATTTTTCCAGACATTATGTGCAGATCCCCCAATTGTCTTTAGAATCTTTTTTGTGGATCCATCTCCTTGCATTACCCCTTCCAAACCTGGTAAGTTAAGCATCCTTAATGCTTGACCACGCCCACTAGAATGATAACCAGAACTTCACTGTATCACTTTAAAATTCTTGCCTTTGCTCTTCATAGAAAATGTCAAACCTAACTCGTTTTGTTTCAGCCCTTCATTGCGTATATTCCTTCTTCACTCTTCTCTCTCTCTCCTTGCACTTAAATGGAGTTCATGCCTTACAATAATAAGCTTACAGTTATTCTTGTAAGCCAGCTCAAACACCCTGCCCTACATACTCCCCGCAACACAACAGACTATTCCCCTGAGTTTGCAGGGCTGATCCCTGACTCTGAGAACCCCTTCAGCTTGCTCATGGGTCCACGGTTGCAGGCATCAATTACCTGCACACAACAACCATTGGCAACAGTTTCCTAAACCCTAGTTGTTTCAACCTGTGTTCCAACAGTTTTACCCGAAAGTAAAAGTTACGAATGATCCTACAAAAACTTCGAAGTTCTCACTCATTGCTGTCAGAGAAGGACTCCAAAGCACACAGCAGACAAAGTGTCACAGTTATCTGAAAGCTGACAGTGTAGAGAAATTACTTACCACCATTTTCCCTGGCTTCACACAGCGTTGTGTCTTGGTGTGTGCCTTCACCAGGTTGCTAATTTGACCAAATCCGTTTTTCTTTTTGCTGATGGGGAGGGAATTGAGCACTTTAAGCCAATCAGATTTAGTGGCCAGTGACTGACTGATGTATGTTGTCCAATGGTACCCAGTTGAAGGATAAGGACTTGTCAAAGATGAACCTCCTTCCTGTCTACAGTCAAGAGGTGTGCTTCTTTTTGTAAGTCAAAAAGAGTAAATAGATAAATGCCTGATTTGTAACAGGGGACTGTGGCGTTGGCTCTAAATGGCTCACAGACTGTGAGACTCTTAGAGACTGAAGCGAGATCCTGAAAGGATACTGTGCAAAATGGGAGATACAGTAGCTAAACAATGTTTAACTGTTTGCACCACAAGAAACTGAGGAGCTAAAAATGAAGAGGAAAATCCATGGAAGTGGGGGTGCCTTTAGGTCAGCCAGTGTCCACAATCTTTAAAATGCCTGTCCCACTCCAGTGTCTTAAATGTATTAAGTAGCTGTGATGAAGAAGGGACCATGATGCATACACTGCAATTTCACTTTCTGACCCTGACATGAGAGTGACCCTCTCCCAGTGCCCTCTGCTGTCAAGCTGCTGAGACAGGTTCTGGGGAGGTCTCTGGAGATTGCTCCTGTGCAAAGAGGCTTATCCATTTGAGCTAATTAGGGGCCTGACAACATCAGAGCTTTCAAGTAGAGGCCAGAAACACAGGGCATCTCACATGGAAGAAGATAGAGAGGAGGAGCAGGGTGATGGAAGGCTTGTTGAAGGATCTCCAAGATGAGCCTCATGTAAGGCCTCTCGCTTTAGATTTTGATTAAAAAAACCTTTCTCCAAATGTAAAGACAAATCTACATTTGTCAAGATTATGTTCCAACAACATATTGTAAAGTTGTAATCTATAACTTTTTTGATAAAATAAACAAAAAACAGTAATTGAGTAAGAACATAATAGATCAGTGTTCAAAACTCCACCCTGATTCGTAACAGTAAGTTTATAATAATGATTTATAATCTGAGCTGCCAGGTCAGACTAAAGGGGAAATGTCAGTTTCAACATACGTAAATACAAGATCATAAAGTAACCTGCAATTTAATATTTTAAACAGAAATGACGACAGAGAGGTAAAAGTTACAGATTGCAGCTTTAACATATGTATCTGGAATTAATTGAAGAAACAACTATATAAAACTTCTGCTTTATCTGCTCAAATAACACATAAAACTAATTAAAAAAAAAAAAGAACCAACTTGAAAGGTAAGGCCCTCTCAAGCCCTACACAGCTTCCCCATTCACCCTATAGCATTTACTGTACAGCCTAGCTTACATTACATAGTTAGACCTGCCTACATAATGAAACACCCTGTATGATTCAAAGCCCAGAGCATGACGTGACACACTCAATGTAATTATCTACATCAGTGGAGTCTTCTCTGGATTGAGTATAGTTTTAAACTGAAATTAAAAGTCAGAAATAAAATGTATTAGAATTTTCTCACCAATACCAAACTGAACAATGTAACCAGGAGCCAGACTAAAAGATCCTTTCACAAGAAGTCTAACACCTGTATTGAATCTGAGATATACGCAGTTACCATTTAAATCCCATTTTAAATTTATCTCTTTGAGTTATATCATTTTATTTGAATGTGCTGTCTATATTAAACATGGCATTGGTTTCCCATGGTCTAGTGACAATTTACTTACAACCACACAAAAACCCAGTTTTAATATAAAGCTATTGTCAACCTTTTAATTATTTAATTAAATTCCATTTTAAAATAATAGATCTCTGGAATTACATTAGAAAAACATTACACTATCACAATCTAAACAACTCACTATATACAGTACATGTAACATTACATTAACATTACATTTACATTTATTCATTTGGCAGACACTTTTATCCAAAGTGACTTAAAGTGAATTCAAAGTATACATTTTTATCAGTACTTGTGTTCCCTGGGATTGAACCCACAACCTTTGCGCTGCTTTAACCTTAAATTGTTTTTTAAATTGTTTAGAAAAACTAATTGTTTAGCCCTTTTAAATAAGGGCTAAATGCAGACCAATCTAATGTTTGGTTTGAATCAAGCAGGACTGACAGACACACAACAATTCATCAACAAATGTTCCCATTACGCTCTTTTAATTTAAAGAGCCTCTCTAAGTCTGTATTTAAGCCAGACTCAGCAATATGACATCATTGTACTCATAACTTCCTTTTCACAATCACTGTGAACAAGCTTTGCCAAGGCTGGCTTTCATTAAAGTGTGAGAACTGAGAAAAAACAATATAGAATAATCAAAATTATTTAAGATCTAGCACCTCAAAGCACAAGATTAATTCATCTGGATGATGTCATTCTGCTAATTTATTAAGGGCGCCCTAAAATTATGGTTATGTATCTATGGCTTTTTTCCTAAACAACTGATATGACCGCTTTAGCCTCTCTGCTGCCCCCTCTAGCTTTGGAGCACCAATGAAACTGTGAACGCAGGTTATTAACTTTAAATTCAAATACGAAGCAAAAGAACAGTTTTTATTAGCCACTGAAAGGACTGAGGTCTTTACAAAAGAGTCTTAATTGGAAATAATGCACCACATGATAAACATTAATCAAACATCATTTAATTCAGAGCCAGCAGCATTTACCTTTCTCACTGATAGACTCGCTTTCCAGCTCCACGTCCTCACAACTAGTGTACTCAGGTGTGGTGGCCAGCTCCTCCTCTGAGCTACTAAAGCTGCCCATGGTTCTAAGCTTTCCAATGCGTTTGTTGCGATGGGGTCTGGGTGGAGGAGGCCGGACTGACTCAGATTGGTCCGAGCTTAGTGAGTCATTTCTCAGCATGCTGTCCATTTTGTCTTGTTTGTTTCTGTGCATGGCTGAGCTAGGGTCCAAGTGGTGCTGTTGGGGTATGGGCTTTTTTGTCAGCTCCCCCATGGCCCGTCGGCTATCGCCCAACACAGGGCTGCGGTGTTGCGTTGGTGGGCTGTGGTTGAATATGCGATGTCCCGGTGAACTCCGGTCCATCGAATAAGAGCGTTGACTTGAACCTCCCAAAAAAGGGAGGCGAGACTGCCGACCCATGGGGCCGTGCAGAGGCTCATCAAGTTCTGTGTAGGCAAGAGAGACGTCGCTATGGCGGCGCTCATGTCGAGCCCGTGACACCTGGGCATGGATGCGCATCTGCTCCTCATAGGGCTGGGGTTTGACTGGGTAGCGTGCAAGGTTGGGATCACTGCGATATCGGGCCTGATACTCCTCCTCGCGTCGCCTCTGGAGTTCATAGTCATCTAACTGGCCATCCAAACGCTGGCCCTGTGAGTGCCATCGCCCTAGACTGTCTTGGTAGCCTCCCACCTCGTTGTACATTCTTGAACTCCTTGGTGAATAGCCAGGGTCCTGTCCGTAGTTGGACGGTGAGCAGGGCATGCCACCTTCAGCCGGGGCATACTGCAGTCCTATGTCCCCCTCCCTTTGGTTATACGCCGCGTTTGGATCCCTGGAGGCTGACAGGCTTCTGAGAATGCAAAAGGGAAATGAGATCATGAGTCTGAAGTGAGATTAAGTAATCAATTACAACAACTGAGCAACTCTTTTTGTTTTAACCCTGGAGCTCTTTTATTTTGAGAAGCCTATAGGAACAGTTGAAGCCCTGTAAGAGTAAGCTGCTGTTAGGGTTTGATGGTTTAAAACCTGCCTTCTATAACAGACCTGGAGCCATGGCTGTTATAGTGATTAACCTCTAAGGCCAAAGCATCAGGCTTTGTACAGATGACGAGCACTGTGTCACACTAGTTAGTTAAAGAAAACCCCACCGATAACTACATTATATTATACAGACTAGTCTCTTCTACAACCGATGTTGCTAATCTGCTGCACCTTCAACACTGTTTATCCCTTAAACACTGTGGTCAAGTTTGTCTTTTGAACAGAGTGGTTAAGTTTGTTTACCCAGGGTTATTAAACCTTGCTCTGAAACAGGGTTAGCACTGCTTTTGCAGGGTTAAGCTTGCATTGCAGTTGCAAATGTATGCAGTGTGAAACAAAGTGGAGTTAGAATGTTATGGCTGGGTGCTTAACAACAGTTTGAGCTCATTTAAACAGTGCATGCCTCATATCACGAGCTGTGAGAGAAACCCAGTTACAGAAAGTTTCAGGGAAAGGTAAAAATAAAGTCAAATGGTGACAAAAAAATGCCTGAATTGTAGTAAAATAACTTGGCAGACTTAAAACAGGCAAGTATTTGCCAACCTGTTTTTTCACTGATGTGTATGTGTGACCCAATTATTTATTTAAAGCGGTTATGCTCTGTGTCCAGTCTGACTGTTGACACTGCAAATAAGACACTGTGATGTACAGTGTATAACATCAGATCATGAATACAAATTGTTAACTCTTAACACCTGGTAAAGTAATATCAGTATGAAATATGAAACAAAGAACCTAGGATTTAATGTATCAGGGGTTTAGAATGACCCAGAGTTAACTGTTAAATTTGAAAACCCTTCAGTGTACATAAAAACCTGCATAAGCGAACTATACTTACATAAGATTGATTGAACTTCAACAGAATACAACTTACAATATATGTAGAGAATCAAACAACAATGATAAACTTATGAAGCTGCATCCAAAATACATAACTTTAAAATTGAGTACCAAAGCCATAACTAACACCATCCAATTGGAGTTTAATTATCATATGAAGCATAAACTGCAAGAATGAACCAATTTTTTCATTCGTTTTATTACTGCCATATATTACGGCCAGATATTATGAACATTATGAAATTATTATAATATCTTTTTAAAACTGTAATTGTTAACACAGCATCTTAAAAACACAACATTTAGATGACGAAGTTTTCATTTTTACATTTATACGATTTGTTAACCCCACCCCAAAAAACTAAACTTGTTCTAAAACTAGAAAGCCTGTTCTATAGAAGGAAATATATGTGGTATATTTCACCCAACACTGAACAACACGTTCCAGATTTTTCACAGATGCCACAGTTTCCCCCAAATCAACACCTACTGTATGAGTGAGATGCTGAAAAGAGCGCGTGATGCAATGCAAAAACCCAAGACATTTGTTGGCATATGTAAATCAACCAAAATCTAACAAAAAGCACAGACTAACTGTAAAATTACTCAGCCTTTCAATAGGGTAATGAAGAGATATTTAACAAATATAAAGACTAAATGTCTGTAATTCTTCATTGCACAAACTACTGAAGTCCACATGAATAAATCAAAATATTTACCAATATATAAACTACTCACAGTAGCCAAATAGAGTTCCAACAGTAACTGTCTTGAAATTTACTGTTTAATTTGGTGAATTACAGAAGTGTTTTTTTGGTGATGGTGATACTTTAAAGGGGATACATTTTAAGTAATAAGTTCTCAGCGAGAGCACAACTTTCTCCCATAAATTGTCTATTCTAAAAGACAGTCAGTAGACACCTAGTAACCTAGTGCCCAGAACACTATACTTCACTAGTATCTGTTGATAACACTAAAGCTAAGCAACATTGCAGGTGAGTTACCACTCACAATACACCGTTAACTGTATAAAATAATTATTTTAAGATGCTGTGAAGGATGCTGTATGAGCCCAGTCACAAAGTTAAGTTTTCATTTTACTTAAGTCCTTGTGTACTTATATAAATTCTACAGTAAGTGACAATAACACAAGTTTGATTAAAGATCTTTATTTAAGCTTTTGTTGGAAATGAACGATTAGTTTAATAAGACTTCTACCATTCTTTGTTTGTGTGTGCATGTTGCGTCTATGTCGCTGGGGCCAGATGGTTGCCAAAGGGGGTGCAAAATTTGAGTTACCAAACTCAGTTTAAAAGAATAAAAATAGATCGCTGTCACTTTGCAGCTGACACAACATAGAGAAACAGTGTCAGAACAGCAATCACTAGTGAGTGTATGCTGCCATTAGCAGTGAAAACTTTTATTGTGGTACTTATGTGTTTATCATTTGGCAGGGCTTAGATTGATTGGGGATGCACAGGGATGCCATTCCCCTTGTTGAAAACAATGACAAAAAGCATCCCCTTTGTAAAACCACTATTTTCTTACCATCCCCTTTAGATTATCAATGTTGTTTATTATGTAAAACTTATCAGGCAAATATAATATTAAAATTCTTTACTTGTAATAATAAAGATTGGCCAATCAGAACTCAGTAAGAAGCAGCAAACGAGCTCACTGAAGTTTTCTTCATTTTCATACTTTTTATAAACGGTTCAATTGCAGCCTTTTAAGCATTCTTCAAAAAGAAAGCAGAAGGTGTAATATTTATTTCATTACTGTTTTAAGATATTCCTCTGATGTGTATACTCTGTATTGAATGCTCTGTTGCTTTTATCAGCCTATTCTTTTCATTTTTACCATCCACACCATGTCCTGATGTGATAAAAGGTATCTTATCCATGTTAATCAGAGATTTTATCCTAACCAGCCATGACGGTGATACGCAATATGCAACAGATTCTGTTTTAGAAACGCTTACTATTTCTGCGACGTCATGGCTGACAGATCATGTACTGACTGATTTGTATCATACTAAAAGGGTTTATTTTGAACTGGTATATAATTGGTCAAGACTTCAATCTCCAAAATTAAAGCAACAATGTATAATTTTCTTCAGATGTTAAAACAAAATTCAAGTAAACAAATGTCCAAAGGGTTAACAATGTTTATTCCATGACAAAGATTGTATCAGACACTGAGACACATAATGTATTTTGAATAATGTTAAAATTATTTTATTAATAGTTTATTCATAATTTTAGTAATAATTTGATTATGCACTTATCCTTTTCCTTACGAATGGGAAACAACAGTGTGCTTAAAAAAAAAAAATGGCCACACGCTAATTTGTGATTGATTTTGTCTTGTCACTGCGTTGCTTCTGATGTTCAGACAAATTGCTTGTTGCCGGAATATTATTGCATCGCATTGTTGGTTACCAGTGAATGTAGAACAATTTAGGACAGTTGACAGTAACCACTGACTTGTATGAAAGTCAATATCTACCAGTGTTTTCTCAAATGTGATTGTACACGGTGAGTGTTAGCTTTGCCTGTCACAAATATGTAATTATATGGCTCAAGTGAGTCCATTTTGTGGTCCATTTTGTTGTTTACTGTGGGAGATTCTGTAACTATAGCAACTGCTTCTTTGTTGCAGTGCTTTGACAGAAACTGTTGCAAAACGCTTAGTATAAAGGTAAGTTATGGTTTCACATTTCAATTCAATTCATTTGAGAGTTTTATCCCACCTCTCTCAAATGAGTACAATCTGTTTGGGCATTTTTTTCTGATTGAGGAGTTTAAATTGAACATTTTTATTCGAATTGGACTTTAAACCGATTACAATTAGAATACATTGCTCCATGTAAATGTGGCAGCTAAGGTTGCGTACCATTGAAATGGTGCTGGTGTTTGCACAAGCGATCTCTTTCAAAACTGGCTTCTCGCAAACATGAAGCCTCACTGTCTATACAAATTACCGAAATCAGAATTTATTTATATACATTTACTGATTTTATGCAGCTATACTTTCATTGTAAACAAAAGAACAGTTTGGAGATTCTTCAGAATATCTTATTTTATATTAAATGGAAAAGCAAAGTAAATGATAACAGACTTTGTAAATGTTGACTTAGACAGAAAAGCAAGATATTGTAGTGTAAATTCTATATTACAGTGTAAACAACCCAAACCTCTCCACAAACATGATAAGCTTTCATAAATCTGTATTGCCAGCTCTGTGCAGATATTTAGTCAGGCGTTATAATTACTCCTCCGTGAACATCTGTACGGCTGTCACAAAACCATCAACTATTCAACATTTAGTTGGAAGTACTCAACAGTAATACAAATGCTGCACAGGCAAAAAAAATCACAGCATGTCAAGGCCGTAGATGAGAGCGTTGTGTGTGTGCACACCTGTCAATCAAGAGCTGCACATCTGGGCTGCGGGCACGAGCATGTAGACCATGCAGCTGCATCAATCACAAATCCCTCCTTG
Source organism: Ambastaia sidthimunki (assembly GCA_036877625.1). Classification (NCBI taxonomy): domain Eukaryota; kingdom Metazoa; phylum Chordata; class Actinopteri; order Cypriniformes; family Botiidae; genus Ambastaia; species Ambastaia sidthimunki. The sequence continues at coordinate 80,745 of JAZGTK010000150.1, forward strand.
AACACTATGCACCTCACCACACTGCTGAGGGGTTTGATGAGGTCCAGTCGGGTGGAAACCAGGCCAATGCAACAGGACCAGCAGTACTGCTGCTATAGCATAACAGGCTGCTAGCTTAGCATCCTTAGCTGTGCTACGTTCCCCTCCCCAACATGCTCTCAAACATGCAGAGGCATTAAAGTACCGGCTGGCAGTTCACAGCAGACCAAAGACTTGGATCTAGAAAGCCGAAGAGGGCCGAGAGGTGCCGAAAGGCCGAACATGCAAGGAGCAAAGGCTTCTGGGAATGAAGAGTGGTGTTACCGTTTAATGCTGTTATCACAGGCTGTATGTAGCTGGAGGTCAAGCGCGACTTTACCCTGCAAGAAGGATTATGGTACTTAGCAGATTACTGGCTGCCTGGCAGTTATTGCCTACCAATTGTAGGGCCTGGGAACTCCTTTTCCGATGGATTGCAAGATTAGATCGGGCCATTGTAATATTCCTCTGTTCGCCAACAAATTCTAACACTCTAAGGAAACATAATATGCTACTGCCACAGACCTCTCTCAATATGATGTATCAGCATATAACTTGGCTGTCTCAGCATGTATGCAGTGAATGCATGTGTGTGGAGACATGTGGGCGTGTTTTTAACGATTGTGTGAACTCTTAGTATGTGTGCTTTCCAAAACATATTCATAGATGTAATGTGAGTGGGTGTTTGTTGGTCTCTTCCGCAAGCTCTCAATAAAGGAAAATATTGTCCAGTCATGACAGATTAATTCAAGGATGTTAAGACCATATGCACATGGGTTAAAGTAAGATCACAGCGCCACCTACTGTCAGTAACACAGACTATACTTTAAATTACACTAGCTAAGCGGTCTCCAGTTCATGTTCCTGGAAGTCCACAGACCTGAGAGTTTAGCTCCAACCCACTCCAACACATCCCACAGTCCCAAAAACCTTGCTGGTTCAGCTTGTTCAGATGTGTTTCATTAGGGCTGGAGCTAAACTATGCAGGTCCATGTAACCTTAGGAGGTAACCTTATTGGAGGCCTCTGCACTAGCTGACCTGTGTTAACTACAGGGATATTTCACCACAGGGAAAATAGGCTTTCAATAAACTTGGATGCCTATGCAGTAGAAAGGTGAAAAATGTAAAAATAGTGCTACCTGACTAGGGAAAACAGAGACAAAAAGCTGTTATCTTCCATTTTGCTTTATAGGTGGGAAAACTTCAACACCTATAATGCACTGGTATTGCTGCTTTCTGTAGACTGTCTGACCATGGGTGGAATTCAAAAATGCAGTTTTCTTCATGTAGTACATGTAGTTTTCTAAACTGTAGTTTTCACAAAAGCCAGGAGCCGCAAAAAGCGTTTGCTCAATAAAATATGTATTTCTGAAGTCCCAACAGTTTAAGTTACACATTAATAGTTGCAATTATTTAAAAGTGAAGTGCTTAATTTGAAGCTATAAGCAGATAACTTGCGAGGATTCCCGCATGGAATCCTCACCTGCAGATATCCGCAGATAACTCCATGAATGTAGAATATGGAATGTAGCGCTTATCACTGACAAGTACACACCTAATGCATGTTTGTGAGCAATAGGCTACGCTGTTTTTGTGCTGTGACAGTATTTTATACCTAGCCTATTAGATATTTAAAATGAAATATTCTAAAACAAAACTTAACACAGATTAGTTAAGAAAACGCCTCGGATGAATGTCTGAGCAATAGGTCAGAAAGTAAACCCTAACCCTAATGTATTGATATAAACAATAATTTATCTAAATTTATTTACAAAATATAATTTTATTGTCTTGACGTGCACATTGGATAAACTAAATGAAATCTACAGTTAAATGTATTTTACAGAGACCAGTATTAGCCTTTCAATGACTTTATGAAAACGTTTAGGTGGAAAGTATGAACAGAAAAGGTGAAATAACAATAGAGACTATAAGCTATACGTTTTTCTTTACCTTTGTTTTTAATGTGTCTACTGAACCAATTAAAACCAATTTCAATTTAATGTTAATTAAATATAATACTCTCAGTTCTTTTTAACACATGTAAATTTATTAACGTATTAATACATTTACATTTAAAATTTATTCTGCAGGATTCCACTTTTTTTTTTTCCCAAAAATTCAGTACAGAAATAGCATACAAATTCTGCAGATCTGTCTGGCCCTTGTTATAAGTAAGGTTAACTACCTGAAAAGTAAAAACAAAAAACATTGCTTTGTTCATTTAAGCAGTCAAACATGTCAACTTTTAGCTAAAGCAATCACATTTTGGGTGGGCCTTCCTGTTTTGTGGCAAAGTGATAGGACCGTTTGACAAGCTGTCTGGAAACACTTCTGCAGAGGAAATCATACACAATACCTTTAACAAATGGCCAAACAAGCCATAGCAAGGGTGATCATCTAATTACACTTTAAGAAAGACAGCATGAGCCAAACCTCCTCAGTACGCCCACTGATCGCCCCAGTGGAGCCTTCACACAGTGATCACAGAGATCACAGCCTGTCAGCGAGTGGGAACTGATCCACCTGCTTCTATGTAAACAGCTCTGTGTCTGCCTTATTAGCTTCTCAAACACACACACACTGTAAGTAGGACATACCCCAGTAGAGTGCACAGAAATTTCAGAGAACAGAATCCACACCAACTGTGATGTGAATACATCTCACCAATAAGAAGTGCAAGACTAAAGAACACATACATTTTTGGCTACATTAAAATGTGGAAATTGCTAAGGCAATACTAAATAGTTGCTTGGATCCTCTGAGTGCTGCAGCTGTATGTGGTTGCTAGGTGGTTTATCAATGGCCCTACGCAAAAGAAAAACACACCTCCAGTTCTCTGCGATATACTGATCTCTAAATATGTCTCAGTGTAAGTGCATGGGATTTTTTTTGTTCACTCATTTTATCGTCCATCATCAAAGTCCCTTTAAGGAAAGTCTTCGCACTCTGCGGCAATCTTTGCAATGCTTCCGGGCAGCTATTTCAGTCATACAAGACCACTGCTATCTATCTAAATGGGGGAAGACAGATCTCTAAAATCACTGGCTAAGGTCATAATAAAAGAATATTTTTCCAATCAACTATTAAACCTGACATGAACTGTACTATATAATATATACTGTTTCTAACCGTTTCTGAATTTAGCGGTTTTTCCAGATCGCTTCAGCTACTGTGCATGCGTAAAGGCTGATAGTACCTCACAACACTCTGTACAGAGCCCCTCCCCCAGAGAATTGTTAGTGTTTAGGGCTGACAATTGGCTCTTTGTACTAGAAAGTGGGGCTTTATTCACTAGAGCAGACATACTGAGTGTTGCACTTTTCCTAATAATAATAGAACTGCAGCATCTTGTTAGCTGTATAATCTTTTCTGCCATTCAGAACGCTTACATGAATCATAGCATATCTATGTGGTTGCATGATTCATGACATAATTCATTGTCCATAGCACAAAGGGGGCATGTAACACACCCAAGTTTAATACTTTGGGTTAGGGGTCTGTTTAAATCTGTCACCCTAAGTATGAGCAATAATAATAGTGATGCTTGCCTAAGCAAAATCCATTAATAATATTTCCCTCTCGAACCAAGTCTGGCTGCACTGTACCGCTATAATAAGCTTCACCATTAGTTAGATTGCAGAGCATTATAGAGCTGTCATTTAAAACCAGCCAACAAAAAACTGCTTCGTTTGTTCAACACCAATATCCGGAGACAATACCACTCAAAAGCGCAACTATGCGCTAAGAACAGCGTGCCAGAAATGAGTCATACTTCAGAAGGCTGTAGTAGAACACACCAGAACGTTGGTGCGGTGCTCTGAATCTATTAGTATGCCCGTTGTGTTTCAAATATGCCCTGATTTTAATTACGTACTCTTCCGATTCAGGGTACATCACTCAAGCACTGCACTTATAAAGGGGTAACGCTGTTTGCACCACTAGTCCAAAGCCCAGTCAAGTTCCTCTCTTTCTACTGGAGGGGGACTTAAAGGAATAGTTCATTCAAAATGACAAATTCTGTCATTATTTACCAATGTCTCATGTACATGTTCCAAACCTGTATGACCTTATTTCCTTTATGAAACACAAAATAAGTGTAGCAGAATCTTGAGACTGCTCTCTTTCATACTGTAATAATGATTGGTAAAAAAAACTATTTAAGACATTTGTACTATATTCCTATAGTAGTAGGTTTTCTGATGTGATATGTTATCTTTGAAATTAAGGTTGATTACCTTCTCTGACACTGTTAAGTTCACGTTCAATTCACAGCAGATTTGTCCATAGCTCCAAAATCGGCCCCCTATACCCTCATTTACTGTTTTTGTAACTATTGTAACTAATGTAACTACATTGCTTCACTTGAAGGAGTGAATGAAAATGAGTAAGAGAATTTGGACACTGAATGCACTGGAAGGGCTGCGGGTGAAATGCAGGAACTAAGCTACAGTGGAGGAAATGATTTACAGTAAATAACAACTTATAAGAACTTACACAACTTATAAATAACATAAAATACAAAGATATAGCCCACAATATACACCTTTACAGTGACCCAGGTTGTCTGAAGAAATAGCTAATAGCTGTGTGGGAGGAACAGGCAAACATTTAAGTCATCCTTCCTATATCTTTTTATGACAGTCTGGCAAAGTCACGAAGCGAGTAAATTATGAGAGAATTTTTATTTGGGGTTGAACTGCCACTTTAAATACACTGCTGTTTCTGTCATATTCCTGTCCTGTAAGAATCTCTCTTAAACTATTGGGCACTCCAGTGTGCTGTCTTTGATACACTTAGTCCAGCAAGCACACCATCTCTATTTTGGGGCTGGACAGGCAGGTCATAGGGCCACAGAGTGCCATGCAGGCTGCTGAATAAGTTATCTGTTTCTTTATTTAGCAAGTGAAGCGGATGGCAGTCGAGTCGGGATGGACTTAAAGGGGATGTGAAAGACAGAAGAAAATAAACACAGCGGTTTCTTTGATGCATGCAGTGCAGCTCAGCGCAGTCAGACAGGAGAAATTTCTCGTCTCATTTTAAATGAAAACAGATTTTCTCTCTCCTCTCCCTCAGATAAGCGCTTCCCTATTCACCCTATTCACTTGAGTTCTTTTCTACCACTTTAAATCAGATTTCACATAAAAGATAAAAGCAGTTGTGACGCACAACAGCCAAAGTGCAGAAAATTGCAGTGTTGCTGAGCGCAGGGAGCTAAAAATGCGTTGGTGGCCTGCTCAGAGCTAAATATTATTATTTCTAGAATAAAGTATTTTTTTCTCAAGGGCAGAAGAATTTTTCTGTGCATATTATCAAAGGCAGACAGACTTGAAGTAGCAGAAAATTTTGAAGCTCTGGGGGTTGAAACAGTTATGGATTTAAGACTTTACAGTCACACAAAGTGTTGTGTTCAGCCAGCACAATGCTCTTGCTAGGTGGCGTCCAGTCATTCAATAGGTGTGCGCCAGTACTGATACCAAAATTGTTTTTATTCTACACTCAAATATATTAAAGACATCATACTTGAAGTATCAACAAAGATAAAACAAAGATTCCAAAACTCAATCTTTGCACAATATAACAGGGTTATCTAGGCGTGAAAGCATTTTGCTAAATAATCTGTCTTAAATGGAAAACCTCAAATGTAACAGGAGAATCTTGACCATCTAGGCAAAGCGCAAGCAGCCATGCATATCATGTGTTTATCTATTCCCTGTTGACTTAAGCAAGGCTACCACACGCTAACGGATCATCTTTAATGCTAACACATCCTTCTTCAAACAGAATGTTTTAGGAAACAGACTACCACAAGTCTTATCATCTTCTGTGAAAGGAGCAGAACCATACAATGTTTGTCCAGTCGTTGTTTATGGTCCAAGTGCAATGTTAGGATTCAACCACTGAATGATCTTATTAGAACAAATATCTTTCTAGCTAAATTACATAATTTAACCTCAGTTAAAAGATCAATAAACCAACACCAAACTTCATCCCTTAATTTATCTCCACCTCATCCAATAAATCTGCCTTGAACCTATTACTGGCGAATAAAGGCAAACCTCACTAGTGTTATTGGTACAATTCTTTCCTCACCATTTATGCTACGTACAAGAATTAAATAAATAAATTGTACAACTTTTCTAACCAGTCATATTGTATCTAGGATCCAGAATACCATATGGCCTTTTCACATAATAATACTAATGCAGGGTCATTTTTAATTTTGGGTGAATGTAACCCTTGATTAATTTGTTCAATGTTTCACCCTGTTAATACTTTATCCTGGGTTAATAATGAATCCTAATTATTCTGGTTTCATAGTTTTACACTGTAAACCTTGGGCTTTTATTTGCATATTTATGAGCTCAATAATATTGATTGGACAAATATAGCATGCAACGAGCATGTGACCAGTTTTAATAACCACATGTCCATCTGTGTAAATGTCCCAAAATGTTACTTCAATTAACATGTTTGCCATCACTGTTTAACACTGTTTAACACTTTTACTTGAATTTTTAACATTTTTCTTTGAAATTAATGTGCAGGTTTATTAAAGGCAGTTTATTATTGTATTTTTGTTTCTAAACCACTCACCATAACTTTATAACACCGCATTGTCACGCCACAAACATAATCCTAGCCAGCTCTTGCACATTGTCAAAACATTCAACAAAACATTCAAAACACCTTAGCAAATGCATAGCAACACCCCAAAATGACCCATAATACAACTCCAGCATTGTGGTAGCAAGTTCTGCTAGCACCACATTATTTTCAATAAATGTACAAATCTAGCTTCTATTTTTATTCAGTGGTGGTGAACTTCTTCAGACGGCCCACCCTGCACTCCAACTTTATAAGAGCTCCAGTGTGTGGTGGGATGGGCCAGTCTTACTTTACATCGATCGCTTTGGATTATCATTGAAAGGGGCTGGCACATAAAGACCTAAGTGATTCAGTTGTGGTGGGCACTTGTGGCCTGCTGGTTAGAGAGGTGGACTTATAACCAGAAGGTTGCCAGTTCAATGCAATGATGGCAGGTAATAACTGAAGTGCCCTTGAACAAGGCACCTTACCCCCAAATTGCTCTATGGGCACCTCAGTTCTGTCCACTGCCCTGAATGTGTGTTCACGGTTTGCAGCATGTGTGTTCCAATGTGTGTGCACTAACTGGATGGGATAAGTGCAGAGGACAAATTCTGAGTATTGGTGACCATACATGGCCTGCACTTCACTTCATAGCAAATGCTTTTGGGAAAAGTGCACACTAGAAAAAATACAGCTTCTAAATAATCAATGATTGAGAGAGTAAATCACCCTCAGTGAAACAGGGCGAAATGTGGACGGCAATTAATTAGGACAGGGAGTCAGATTTCATTTCTGTAGCCCACCGCTTGCACACAACATCAACAGAGAGACAGAGGACAGAGAGAGAAGATACAGTGAAAAGGTTTGGTCCTGGGAACAAGGGCTTTGCAAATAAAAGCCCGGTTTTGAGGATTCTGAGGTAGACAATCAACTCTGCATCATTCAAATAAGGTAAGTATAGAGGAGACTCAAATTATTAATTTGAATATGATGTTAACACATTGCTAAATTAACAACACAAAACACAAATAAGCATAAAAATACAAAGCCCACAAAAATATTGGATAAAAAGTTACATTTTCTATAAGATTAGAGATTATAATTGTATTATATTTTCTATTTTTTTATTTTATTTATTAGATTATATTTTTATTGAGTTTTTGATATGTAACAAATAATGTTTATAATATGCACTGTAAAAATTTTTAACTTGTTTCAACTAATTATTTTTAGCAACTAGTTCCACAGATTTTTTTTCATTGACTCAATTTCATTCTTCAAAGTGCTATTTCAATTGTTTTTTTTTAGTTGGCCCAACTTGACACCAAGTTTAAAAAGTATTTTTGCTCAACTACTTTTATAGTTTATTCAACTAAAAAGATTTAATCAGGATAGTTTGGGCATGCAGCATACCTAGAAATTGATGTAATACTAGTTACATTTTATACTAAAGTTAAGAAAGGATTTACTGGTTACCAAACACAGGAAAACACTAATAAAAACATATTTGCCTTTATTTCTCAAAAGAACTTGAAGGCTTTCAGGACAGTCACTCAGTTGAGTGATTTTTGACATATAAAAGCATTGAATTTCCATGTAATGTCTCAACATCACAACAGCAAGATGAGACAGAAATAAGGAAAGAGATTTTTTTTCCTCTTCACTCCAGTCACTTAACAATATGTGTTATTTACTGTTAAACTGCTCCTCGCAGCAAACTTGCAGCCCGCGCCGGCTACAGAAGACAGTCTGACAGGATTTTTTCTGTGCTTTAAAAGAGACTTACTTACTGACTGCAGAAGTTGAGGAAAAGTGAGAGTTTTTCTTCACAACATATGAGAATGGCGAGTCCGCCACCGACGGAAGGACAGCTGATTTCAAATATGATCGTCAAGAATAACAACCATGTTAAGAAATGCGGATATCTGAGGAAACAGAAGCGCAGACACAAGCGATTTTTCGTGTTGAGGGAGCTGAGTGAGGGCTCTCCTGCCCGAGCCCATGCCAAACACAAACACCTGATCGCCCTTTACACCAAGGACGAGTATTTTGCCATGGCTGCCGAAAATGAGCAGGAGCAGGTCTTTTCAGTAATTCAATGGTCCGTCGTCAATTATTCCTTACATAAGGCTATGCCTTAATACTTATAGGCCTATAATTCAAATATTGGCTGGACTTGTGTTTAGTCTAGTCAACATTAGCCATTCTAAATGTTCACTGGATATAAAAATATCCCTTCATTTAATGGTTTTCAAATATATTTTTGCAGACTAAATATAATATATCTTCTCAACTAATTCCAAGTATGAATATTAGTTCAATATTTTTGCTTCTCCAACATTTTATTAATTGGTGTTTTTACAGTGTGTGTTTAGGTATGTTCATAATCAACATTTCACTGGCTTCATCCACGATGGACTTTTTTATTGAGTTTTCATCATAATGAATTATAGTACCATTATGAATTGCTACCTTTGAATTTAAACAAAATTAAGAATTTCATGAGGCAGCATAAGTGTCTGGGCCACTTTTCAGTGACTGTGAAAGCTTGAGTTAAGTGTAAGCCTCAGGAAATGGATGGATGTTAAGAGGAAATTAGCCCAAAACTCTTTGTGACATTTATTGAATCAGGTCAAACTATTTTCCAAATAAATAATATAACTATATAATATCACTGCCTACAACATCCAATGTCAAAACCATTACAGCTCTGGTATAGCACAACACTGTCATCCTTTTAGAACAAGCAGGGCTGCAATTATACAGCTTTAAAATGCCGCCTATCTAGACACTATACTAGGTTTTAGAACACAGTGATTACCTACCAGAGATTTCATTTCAAGTCATTCATTTCAAGTATGTGTAGAAGTTCTGAAGGTAAGCATTTAATTAACTACAGTGTAATTAATTTCAATTGTGCCTGGCATTTAACTTTTTAGGTGCTACGATCTATAGCATGACATCTGACAAAACTTTTAATGTTTTTTATGTATGCTACTGGATCCCATTTACTCCATTTAATGGAGGTCTTGTGATGGCTCACACGCACACTGTTTCACAAATTCACACTCACACAGATAATGTAGTATGCAGCAGCTGACAACATTAAAGTTGGGGTTTGTTTATCAATTAAACTAAAAGAAAATTAAGTTTGTTGGTAAAAATATTTGAAATAAATAAAACTGTCCACCACGAAAAGGAGGGAAACAGTTTGGATGTTTTTTGCAATTATTTTATAGGCTTTTAATAATACATTTAAATTAACAAATTAAATTTCATTATTAATAATTAATTTTTAAGTATTGCCTTCTGTCTCTATTCTTCTCTATATGCAATCAATAAATTTTGACCTATTTTAAAGCAAATGAGACAATGTCAAGTTTTGCTATCAAGAAGAGCCTGTTAAAAAAAGTTGATTTTGAACCATGAACCAATATCATGTTTCTACTTTGTACGTTGTGAATGAGAATGTATACACTGTGGATTGTATTGGAACTTAATCCCTCTGTGTTGTTTCAGGTATGCCATATTATTGCTTAATATATCATGGCTTCACTGAATGACTCACTAGGACACATTTTTCCCAAAGCAAATTTTTACAATAGTTAGATGTAGATAGTTTAGGGCTCCTCATAGTCTAAAGGCATAAAATCTAGAGGCATAAAAAGTCTTACATCCGCTTCTACAAGAATGCATTAGTAAGAACAATTTATGAGCAAAAATAATCTGTAATGTCTTTACAATTGTTCATGGAGATTTATGGGTCCCAATCTCAACAGAAAAAAACAAACTGATATGTAGGGGAAGAAACTTGACATTGTCCAACAGTCCTTAATCTAGGAAACATAATAATAAGAAATAATTCTCCATCCCTGATAAGACCTGAATTTGAAAGCAATTAAATAAACACATAGATTATTTTACCTTTTTTCCACTTAGCAAGTTTAGCTGGCTGATATTTGTTTCGATAGTACCAGTTGTTTGGATTTTATATTGACAGCTAAGTGTAACTAATTGTTGTCATTTCACACAGAAACTATTTATCTTATGCTCTGTAATGTTTGTGTTTAATCATACATTCTTGTATTCAGTCCTGGCAAATTTTCATGCACAAGTGATGGTCCATTTGATACGCGGTTGACGGCTTGTTTGTACATAATATTTTTTCCACTCATGCTGTTTGGAATGTTGGATTGCACATATAATCCATACATCATTCTGAACTGTGTTGTTGAATTAGTATACATTCCACAATGGAGCCTGTGTTTGCTATTATTTTGTTTGGTTTGTTTATTCTTTTTAGATGTACTATTATGTTTATGCCTTGTTAATTGCACTGAAAACAGGCTAAAAAGTAGTACAGTATATAAAGTAAATGTATGATTATTGTTCACATTATTAGAATTAGTATTACCTCAATCAATTACACGATAAGAACGGTTGTATGAAGTCAGCATAACAGCATTATTTTTAAGGGACAGGCAGAAATAGTTCCTGCATATTTTCACTTATTTTCACTACATGTAGGGGAGACCAGGGCCAGTTGTCACACTTTTTACTCCAGTGAATATTTTTATATTTTGTATAGTCACAGATTACAGCTAAAGATTTCACAGATTACACTTTAAGATTACATTAAAGTACATTCTTCTTGTTATTCCCCTAAAATCAATACAGTTCATTGAACACACATTAACCTTTGGTGACAACATGTCCCAAAAGCGGGCTATACTGTCACACTATATGGGGTAAGTTGTCCCAATAGTACAACAGTAATTCCTAGTACTGGCTTATGAAACACAAGACAATTCATTAAGCATCAAAAATGATTTTTTGGAATAGTTTGGAGGACAAAATTCTGTGTAATTGACACTCAGATTTCAAGTGTTATCTCAAGTCTGAGATTTGTGACAACAAGCCTGTGGAACAACTATTCACAGTCTTCCCTACTTACCTATACTTTGTTAATAAACATTTGATTGCTATTGTAATACACTGTATCGACATCTAATATGCAACATGGACACTACAATATAAAGTGTCCCCATATTATCTAATGCAAAAAGCGCAATAAAAAGACGTTTGGCTTCTTCAGTGGCGCTGTTATAAAACGCCCGCGCACATCATAACCAACAAGCAAGTAAGTTCAACACCCACTGTATTTTCTGACACAAAAATGTCAATCTACTTTTTCTATGTAGATGCCCCAGTGGTCTGTTTCTCTATTCCCATCCTATGATAATCTCCGAGAGCGTCGATCGCCTCACCTGCCGTTCAGCGCCTGTCCCAACAGCTCCGGCTTCGAGTTGTTCTGAGGTGGCTTGAAAGCTCCATTAAAATGCGATAGAAAAGAGCTACAGAACTGTCGCAATGTCCCAAATTGCATTTTCGTCTACACCCTCCTCCCTAACCAACCCAGTAGTCTTTCACTTCAGGAAACGACAGCAGCACACCCACAGCTCCACAACCGCGACATTGGAAGCGCTGCCTTGTCGATCAAGTCCCATATTTTCCTAAAGATGCGATAAACGTGCGCCTCATGCTCCAGCCCGGAGGTGCTGCTGCGGTTGCTGTTGCTCCCGGGAGCGGGGGATGGATCCTGTCTGACGGCGTGCCAGAGAGAGAGAAAAACAGCGCTGCATTTTTATTAAGATCTGGAGATGCGTCCATGCGCCACCGTCTCGCCTCGAAAAATCAGACAACCTGGAGCAGCACACACACACACTCTCATCATTGCTGACGCGCAGTCGCTTGGTTTATTACACAGGTCTCTATGAGAGATGCGCAAACGGGACTGTAGGCGCGGCGTACAGTGCGTTCTAATGGGAAAATACAGAGATACAGGTTTAAAAGCGTGTCTGAAACCTCGTGAAACAGCCTTTGCAGGCATCATAAGCTCAAACTGAACCTGTGCCTATGATGCTCAAAATGCGCTCTAGGTAGGCAGCCGCAGCACACTAGGTTTTGAGACACAGAGCCAACTGGAGCACACTGGAGCTAAAAGACACTCCAAAACCATCGAACACTCGAGCAGCGCGCTCTAGAGTGCAGGACTGATATATGTAATATCTTTATAAAAACAAACAGCGATTTTCTTTTTTTTTCTTTTGCCCACTTAATGTCACTTTTGATGTGAAATTTGAAGAGGATCGTTGAAACCAAGGGCGTCTCTGTACTCTGTGGCGAATCGTCTTTAGGGTGTGAGTATACCACATTTTAATTTTCAAACTATTTTATCCCTTATGCTTTTAACATGGCAAAAATCTAATTATAATTATTTATTTATATATACTTTCATTTTCTTTCTCCTTAGAAATGTGTAGATCTTTAGCTAATTAAGCTATTCTACCTGATCAGACCAAATTACTTGCTTTTGTGTAATTCACTGGTGTTTCATTGCATCTAATATACCTTGGTTCTTTAAAAACAAAAACATTTAATTTAGATTTAACCACACGAAGCGCAAATGTACGGTGTACAGTTGTCACGATTGCCACGACCACTATCATGACATCATAGGGATGGGCACTCGCGTACTCGGACGTGTCCCAAACTGAAAATTTCAGAAATAGTGTCACTTGATTTTATTTTAACTTTAAAAAAACGTTTTGTTTTTAATTGGGTGATTGTTTATGTGGCAGTTTTGAGTGGTATTTTATGTGGTCAGACAGATCAGACATGGGACAGCAACTGTACGGACACTGTATACGGTGACTAGTCTGGGAAGGCAACAGCCCTCAACAGTTAAAGTGAACTGAGGGTGTATACTCACACACACACACACACACACACAAACAAAGCACAACTAAACAGAACAAAACACTGGGGTCTTGAAAACATTTCTGAAAAACCAAGACAGACAAAGCATCAGCTGTGTCTTAATTTGCATATTAAATTTAAATAGTATTTGAAATTAGAATTATTGTGTCCAAAATTGTAGTGCCAAATGAGTACCCCTGAAATACTTGTACTGTATTCCCAGTGAAAATTTGCACATGCAATTCCATGCACACTGATGTTGCCTATAAATGGTTGTGGCAGAAAAGAGGGCAGTGATGCGACACCAAATGAACAAATTAAAGAGTACATACTTTTAGGGCATAGTGAATATTGTGATCATTTGATGTATGTAGACCAACTAATAAGCTGTCACAATTATCAGATGCGCTTTGTGATCTTAATGTTGTGATGTTGATATAGTCAGGTCTGGACCACCACAATCTGGACCACTTAAAGACCCAAATGATCTGACAGTGAGAAACTTTTAATGGGTTCCAGAGGAGATGTGGATAGATAAAACCCAAATACACACAAATACACAACACACACACAAACACAGTAAAATACAGTGCTGTGACCAAAACCTAGACTAGAACTACACCCCTCAAAACCGAGACCAAAACTACACCCCTTAAGACTTAGACCAAGACTATACCCCTCAAGAACCAGACCAAGACTACACACCTCAAGACCCAGGCCAAAACTACACCCCTCTAGACCAATAAACCAATAAGACCCAGACCAAGACCATGTTTAAATGGTCTTAAGACATCTTCAGACCACAACAACAAGATCAAGAATACAACTCTGTTAAAATACAGCAATATTTTATTTTTGTGTATGATACTTCAAATCATGTGGCTTGTTGAGATGTGGTGTAATCAGACCACCCTGATCACCAGTGTTACTGCATAGCAACACAATGAAAACAATTAGAACCATAGCAACTAAAAAGAAACGCTCTGGCAACCACCCAAACCATTCTAGCATTGTGCAGGTGAGTTTTAAACACCCAATCCAAAGTGAGCCCCACTCACATTTTCTTTGTGCAAATCTCATTGGAGAGTTACTGGTACTGTATGCATGTAGAAGCAATGAGTTCTGTATTCTTTACAGAAGTTTGTATCAATAATTACCACTTGATTTACATGGTATTTCCACAAGAAATCTAAAGTACAGGCAATTATGCATAGTAAAACTAATTGAGTTTCAAATGTACAAAAAAATTCACTAAAAATTCATAAACCACTCTAGCGACTGAAAAGACTTTTTAAATATCAGTCCCATACTTATCAAATTCAAACAATCTAGATGTTTCTCTAGCAAAAAGAGACCTAAATCGCAGCAAACAAATCAGATAACATTTTGCATTCTGTGAGATTCTGGGGCATAAACCAGAGTGTTTCTAACCTGTCTGTGGGGACCCCTGATCCGTTTCTGAGAGGGTCCTGGTTTGCTCTGACTGAGTCTCCCCTCACTTTGGCTTTGGGCCTCAATCTGGACCCCTCAGAACCACTGTAGAACCACGCTCCTGACTTGGTGAGGATTTCTTGTTGTTTTCGGCACAGGTTGCATACCCACATTACCTGCATTGGAAAAGATTCACATAAGGAAAATTGAAGTAAATAAATCTATCAAAGCACCTTTAATTATTACTTTTACTGAAAGAACATATACAACAAAAACAGGTAAATATATTGATTATTCAGATAAGACATGTTGCACAAAGGTGCAAATTAAAATATATTATATATTTATATTATATAGTAACCATTGTTTCCACCACAATACCATAGTTATCTACAGTAATCTACAGTTGTTACCACAATAAAACTGTACAATAAACATTAAAAAATAAACAAAACTAGATTTTTACATTTCCAAAGATATTGTGAGTGTGATGTTACTGTGTGGTTAATACAGTGTTGTGAGTGTTTTAGCCCTTTTTTAAATGTTTACTCAGTGTTTTGGATAGTAGAGTATCTCTTATGTGTGTATAAAAGTGGAGGTTGATAAGTTATGCTATAAGGTATCTAGTTGTAACAATACATATTGTAACTACACAATTTTGGCAGAAAGAATGGTCACCATTGTAAAGCATGGAACACTATTTAAGACACACACTCACATTCAAGGCACATACTATTCAAAGCCAGTCACACGCACACACACACACACACACACACAAACATACATTTACTGCACATAAAAGTGACAGTGAGTGCATGTATAAATCAATGTAAACCATTAGAGCTGGTGCTAGAAGAAAGTGGTCACATGCCTTTGTTAACACAGAGAGAGTTAAAAAAAATGCAAAAGAGGAGACAGTAAGGAAAGAGACAAAGAATCCATCAAGGGAGAAAGTATGAGTGAAAGACAGTCCAAAAGAACAGTAACTGTATGAAACAGATAGAGTTAAAAGATGAGAGAAAAAGAGAGAGCCAGGTCAAAAGAGACAGTGATAAAGTCAATATGAGAGAGAGACAGTTCAAGAGAGTGAGGCAGAACAAGATAGAGACATATCAAGTGAGATAAGAGACAGAGCCAGTATGAGGGAAAGACAGTTCAAATAGGAGTGACAGGGACAGAAAGAAGAACTGCTTTTATTGAAACGGATTTAAGAAGAATTCCTTTGTTTGAAAAATAAAATACAAACTTAAGCAAAAAGCTATACTCTGCATTTAAATTTACATTATAGTCTACTATAATGTATATGCCATTTTAGCACAATCTCAGAGAAACAATTATGTAATGCAAAACATAATAAAAAAAAGAACAATGCAAGAAAAAAATATAACGCGAATGCTTTAAAAAATTGTAACAGACATTGTTATAAATGTACAGTATAAAATTACAACTTAGGAAACGCCAGACGACTTCCTACAAGCTGACACGTATAATGACGAAAAGGAAAAATCGTTTAGTCCTTCATAATTTATAACGTTACCTCTCTAAAGAACATAAATAATAAAATATTACACAAGTTAAATCTATTGAAACTATCTCTCACAAAGCATAAACAGATTCACTTCCTACCCATTTCGTCGTTATGTGTAATTTAGTTTTCGTCGAGACACGATGAAAGACGACAGAGCAGATGGTTATAATGGATGTTCAGCACCATGGACAGCGCCAGAGACTCTGCGTCCGCTTCCTTCATTCAATTCTTATGAATGATCGCTCGATTCTTAGGATCCGTCATTGAGCTGCTGTCACTTCTGCGAAGGTCTGAATTCAAGAAACGATCAGCGTATAAGAAGCTGAATGCGCGATGAAGGCAGCTCAATGCTTTTCGCTTTACTCTACATTATTTACGGATCTTGCCGCTATCAAGCGACTAAGCCGGAATTCAGTTCATTACAAATGCATGCCATCTCAAACTGCGCGAAAATGCAGGTAAGAACAAATTAAACTATTTTTACAAAGTTCATTTTACTAAGACTAAGTGATACTCAGATTTCCTATAAACATTCGGTTTATCACTGTAAAACTTTAATAGGCTGAAAACAATTAACACTAATGAAGGCATTATAGCAGAGTCTGTAGACAGAGTCTGTAGACTAGAGCTTGCTTTAATCTCTCTCAATGTTTAACAAAGTCTGTTCTTATGCAGTGCGTTTGTAGTAGTAGAACTGCTTTGAATTGAGCAAAGTACAAGTGTTCTAAGAGGAAGACTAATCATCTTGAATTTAAATTCAATTAAACTGCAACAATTTATGATAACTTTCATAAAGTCATAAAGTCATCAACAAACATTGCATTATACAGACCAGCAGTTCAGAAAATATTACAATAATACAATTATGATACTTACCTACTCATATAGCTTTAAAACATTACATGACATTTGTGCAGTATAAGCTGTATGAATAGGTAAGTATTACAAAGTAAATATTTTAACTATGGTTTAAATTTTTCAAAAAAAAGATTAATGATAACTATAGGTATAAATGGAATAACTATTACAAACAACTCTATAAAGCATTACATATACTGGCTTTAAAAAAGCGTTATTAAAAACAAGCTAAAGTTCCCACAAATAGTTGTGGGTGTGGAGCAAGAGCTCCATGACATCACTGTCCCAGCACTGAAAAAGAATCTGGTCATCCAGCACTGCAGGGGCAACTTAATCCACCACCTCACTAACATGTGGAGCCATTGACACTGACATCAGACACAGCAGCACTGGTGTCTATGACACACCAGCAGGCGAGTTCAGTGCGTCCACACAGACAGAATTATTGAGAAAACAACTCACTCAGCTAAAAACAGCTTCCCAAGATCCACCAATAATTCTTATTGTTTACAAGCCAGTGCAAGAAATCCCAAACTGCCCATTGTCATTAATGTGTGATCTTAAATATTTCAATAAACATACAGCTGACAATTTATGAATAAATCATTAGAATCACACAGGTTAACCTTAAGGTTAAGGTCTTGTAAAGAAGAGAATGGTTTTTAATGGTTTTCAAAGTCAGGTACAATACAGTTTGGTTGGAACACCTGCATTAGATTTTAGACAAAACATGCTTTAAACCACAAGGACTTTGCCACTAACTCAGGCTAAGTAGCAGCATGAACAATATAAAGTGTTGTTTATCAGAGTTATCACAGCAGAAGCAGGTACACTCTTCCTGTCACTGCACTTCCTTAAATAAACTGCGGTTGATGGAGATCACTCAGAATGAGTCACAGTTCATTGAACACATATCCTTTCTCATATTCAATTATTACTTTAGTGCCAATATTAAATCAATGTCTATAATTGTTAGTGACATTTTGTAATAGACAAAATATTCTCAAAAAGATGCTAAAAAGATGCTGAACAGTTTGTTTAATATATTGTAAATGCACAGACTTATGTGTGTTATGAAAGATAAGGTGTAAAAGAGAACAGAAAAAAATGCACAAAGAACAAAAGCAATAGGAAGATGAAATTAAATATTAAATATTAATTCCTCTCGTCACTGTGATCATACCATCTGTTAGCAGATCAAAAGTTTAGTCTTAAATTTTGATGTTTAGATATACAAAAACTGAAAACCAATTCCCCAAATTTTTTACTGTATTGCAACTAAGACACTAGACACAGTTAGGGCTGAATCATCCTATGAAATACTATGGATTACAGTGCCCACTAGTGTAATCAGTGTTGTATAACCTGTGTTTTTACATGACAATAGACAAGTTTTTCTTTAAATAATATATAACATACCTACTATAATCTGGTAGTATTCTCATATTACAGCTACTTATAATTCCAAACTAAATAATTAAAATTAATAATGGTTCTTAAATGTATACAGTGGCCCTCAGTGGAGGAATTGGCCAAGGTTCACAGGAGGACTAGGTGGGGACATATTTTATATTTTGTAATCAAAGATGGAGAAAAATGAAATTTGCATAATGTTTGGAGGCTATTA
The DNA here is from genome assembly GCA_036877625.1 of Ambastaia sidthimunki. Taxonomy (NCBI): domain Eukaryota; kingdom Metazoa; phylum Chordata; class Actinopteri; order Cypriniformes; family Botiidae; genus Ambastaia; species Ambastaia sidthimunki. Next base: position 99,558 of record JAZGTK010000150.1, read on the forward strand.
CATGGTAATCCTCTCAGGGACTAACAAATTTAATTGGTAAGAATGTTTCCTAATGTTTCAATTAACAATTGAATTTTTAAAAAATGTATTTTGAAAGTTCTAGGAATGTTTAAAGTGTCCTGTTTTATTGGTATTAATAATTTAATACATAAATTATTAGTATTAATAATTGTATTAGTATTTTATTTGTATTAACAATATTGCTTGGTTAAGAACATTATTCAAGCTTTTTAAATTCTTTAACTTTTAAAAAGTTCCACTGACAACTTAAGAATAAAATTTCTGATATATGATATATAATGTTAAAAAAAATTCTACTAACATTAGTCTGTTAGAACATTTGATATATTTGATATAACATTTTGTAAATGTTAATGCTACTGTTATGTGAACGTTTCCTTTTAGCTGGGTGTCCCAGTCAGCAGTTTTATAAACACAAAACCCACCACATAGCAACAGTTATATGAAGATATGAAGGGTCAGACCAATACGTCGCATTTAAGTACTTTGTCTTAGAATCCACTGCCCTCTTGTGGCAAGTTCTTTTAACCTTACGTAAAATGCATAACCCACTAATTATATGATTTCTAAATTAAAACATAATGAGTGGGCTTTCTGTGGGGTGAATTTACAATCAGTGGTTAATCAACCCTAAGTTTCTCTTGATATTATTGTATCCTATGTTACGATAATTTCAAAATGCCAAATTCACAACTGTAAATTCTAAACTCTAATAGCCTCCCTAAGTTTGAGATATTTGTGCATTATATTGCACTATGTTAATGGTGACTTTTTAAAAGTACAAAGTAACAAAAAAATTTATTAAAAAGATTAAATGAGTGAGTTTTTGAATGCTTTAGAGCCTAATTATTTTTTCTTATTCTGTTTTTAATGTTTGCCTTAAACAAAAGCCACAAAATCAAGCCACAGCTGCAAGATGCAATGATCTAAGTCTTTACAACAAATGACAAAAAATCTACTGACACACACACACAAACTGATACAGACAGACAAAAAATGACAGACTGACACAGATTGACTAGAGACTGTCTACAAACTCTTTAGTGAGAGACACAAGCCAGACGTACTTTGTTGGACCGGAGAGATACGCGTCCTCCGCAGCGTGCACAGAATTTAGTTTGGCAATAAGAACAGACGTGGCCGCAACCATCGGCAAACTTGGTTTTGTGGCAGATTCCACAGGTGGGCGAGTCACTCTTCTGCTCAGCATTTATCTGGGCCTCCTCACCGATCTTCTTCACCTGGTCTTTATACATCTCAAACTGCTGGTGCAGCTTCCTGTGGAGAGTAAAAAATAATTTTTAGTAGTCGCTTAGTAGTTCTTTAATATACCTAGTAGTCGTCATAAACTTTAACTTTTTCTTGAATATTTGAGGTGGACAATACGGTCTTAAGGGCTGCTTGTGGATCACAGTTTGTGCATTGAAAGTTATGGGTTTCTTTAAATAATATATGCTAAAAAGTCTTTATGTAGTTATTAGTCATTTTTCATATAAAGGGTTCAAAATTGGTTTCTGTCAGTTCAAGAAAGTGTTTAAGTTTCAAAAGATTTTGTTTGTCAGCTCAAACAGACATGTTTTTTATTTAATATTTCTTTTAAAAGAAGTAACAATTTTGTAACCCTGTTACCAAAATTTGTGTCATGGAAATGTCTGCACACAGTTTAAAAATTTGTGTGATTTCATTGTTTTCCAACAATAAACGTTGTATAAAATAAAAATAATAAATAATGTAATAAAATAATATAATAACAAATAGTAATTTAATTTTTGAAGTCCCTGAAAACATACATAAAAATGGCTATAATTTGTGTAAAATTGAGAAAGTGGAATTATTTTTTTCCACTACTGTTGCAGATTGACAAAATGATGTTGGTTTCTGAGTGTCACAGTTTTTTGGTTTGTTCCACTTCATAATAAGGGGATGAACCATGTGGCAACAGCAGCTTTAGGCTGTGAATTAAACAAGTTATAATAAAATGATATAAATTAAATATAAATGTATGACTTGGGGGTAAAACTAGTTCTCTCTCAAAAGAACGTGAAACATGTATTTTAAAAAAAATTAATAGGACACCAATTTGTACAGTGCAAATAGTATCTATAAAACTACGAAAAAAGTACTTTACAAGCTAATACCTCTAAAACGTTAATCTTTAGGGTTTAAGGCAGCACTAGGAATGTAAACATGACCCTTAGTAAGTACTGTATTCAGTAATAACAGCATTAACATGATAGGCCTGGCACTCTGGATTAATCCGGAATCTAGATCTATCAAAGCTTACTAAAACACAACAATGACCATTGCTTGTGTCTAATACTTTTAATAAGACTCATAAGACTCAGACTCAATCAATAATCTATAAGAAGAAAATGCCCACTCATCAGTTACTTATTGATCTAGAAGGCATCTTACATTGTTTTTTAGTTGCATAGAAAAGTATGTGACAGGCAGGGTTTCACATAAACTACATCATGATATTCACTTCAGCTGAGAAAAATCAATGTCATCCACTCCAAAACTATTCGCCATGGTTTCTCTGCACAAATATCTGCTGTCATCAGTCAAGTTTATACTGAAGTGAATGTTGGGATGACACAACATACCCAACTAAAGAAGTGATTTATCTGTAATATTTTAGTTCCTTGCTTTCATGTAGCTCAAAATGCAGCACATAGCGATGGCAATGCAAAGGTCATAGGTTCAATTCCCAGGGAATACATCTACTGATAAAATGCTAAACGTCTAAATTGTAAATTCTGTAAATCTGTAATTTCTGTAAATTTCAAATTGAAAAAAGCATCTAGTAAATGCATAAAGGATAGAAAACATGTTTTGTCTGGTAAAAAAAAAAATGCTTTATAATGTAACATCTCCATTAACAAGAATTCTCTTTCAGAAACTCGAGCTGCATCAAAAGCTATGGGAACGCCTCCAGCTCTTATGCACTCTGAATCACATGTAAAATCAGTCCAATCGGGGGGTGATATGTCACAGACAGGGTGACGTCACAACCAAGAAGCTTAAAAGCACATGCGCTGAGCAAACTGGTCAATTCTGTCATTCAGCTAAGTGCTCCGTGTGAAATTTGTCTGTCTATTCATTGTTTGTCTGTCAAGAGAAAGGGGGTAGAGCATAACACTCAACTTTGTAGACCGTGTGTTTTTCCTCGGGTTTCAATGCGAGGCTTTTTTGGAGGAGAGAGCCTTCGCTAGCGTTCCTCGCGGTGCTGGTCCCGCTATGCCTGCGCTCGTGACGTTCGTTGATGTATCTGGGGGAACTAAGACGGGCACATCCTATCTCGTTTATCACCCACCAGATTCTCTGCTCTCTCTCTGGGTTCTGAAGCACATTCTCTCGTCCGTGGATGAAGTGGACGTAGAGAACGTTGATGAGTCCCCTCTGATGAGTCCCTCATGTTACTTTGGCTGTGGCTAAATTGAGCCTCCGCACTGGAGCCTACCATTTTTCTAAATGGTTTTTGCTAAACCATACTCGGATACAGATTTAAGGTGATGCCCCAGGTTGATCAGACGCAGACTGCTATCTGTTTCCTGACGTGGCGTCGTCCTTAAGGCTTCGACTCTGCTTTCCAAGCCGCTGCCCAAAGCAGCGCTGGGGGGCAAGGGGGACACGGCTAGCAGGGCATGCTGGTGCCTTCCTGCACACCATGGCGGTGTGGCATGCATACCAAGCAGACCTGCTGAAAGAGATTGTTGAGGACGAGGGTCTCACATTTGAGGACATGATAGAACCGCTATTCTCCAAGACCGCCTGTGCGGTTGGCAGGTCTGTGGCAGCAGTTCCTCCCTTACCGCCCTCACTCTCCTGGGGCTGCTAGATGGGAGCAGTCTCAGCCGTGTACCAATTCCTGGATGCCATGGTGCACATGTGGCCGAGGCTGCATCTGTGCACCTTTCCCCCAATTACTCTGCTCCTGGGAATTCTGGAAAAGATACGCCAGGACGAGGTATCTGTGCTCCTAGCAGCCCTGTGCTGGCCAACTACAGTATGGTTCTCAGATCTGGTAGAGCTACTAGATGGTTCTCCATGGGAGATTCCCATCAGGAGAGACCTCCTTTCCCAGAACTGTAGAAGCTGTGGGTATGGCCCCTGAGGGGGCGCAACTCCTAGCCTCCGGTCTCTCAACCGAGGTTGTTAAGACCATTCTGCAATCCAGAGCTCCCTCTACGAGATAACTTTATGCCCTGAAGTGGAAACTTTTCATTTCATGGTGCAGAGAATGCCACCCGGACCCAGATGACTGCAACATTAATGCGGTCCTGGACTTTCTGCAGGCTCAGCTCTCTGCAGGGTTGGCCTACTCCACCTTGAAGGTTTACATGGCATCTATATCCGCTTACCACGCTTCATTAGGTGGCTATCCTGTAGGTAGACACCCTTGAGTTACACATTTCCTCCACGGTGCACTGAGGCAGAGGCCCTAGGTACGATCTTGTGTCCCTCCTTGGGACTTGGCTGTGGTACTAGAAGCTCTTTGTGCTCCTCCTTTTGAGCCCATTGAGGAAATATCTGATAGTCTTTTGTCGATCAAGAGTGTATTTCTGTTGGCCATCACTTCTCTGAGGAGAGTAGGTGACCTTCAGGGCCTTTCTGTGGTCCCTTCTTATCTAGACTTTGCGCCCGGTTTGGCCAAAGCTTTTTATACCCAAGACAGGGTTATGTTTCTAAAATACCTTCTGTAGTACTACGGCCGGTCGTGCTACAGGCCTTTGTCTTCCTCCCTTTAGGGAGCATGACCAGGAGAAGATTAACCACGTATATGTCCACAGAGCTGCCTGTGGTGTTAATCCTACCAACTTTCATCAGTTTTTGGTCACCATAAGCGCGGTCTCCCCATGACCAAGCAGACACTCAGTCGCTGGATTACTGATGCCATTCGCGTCTCTTATGAGTCCTCCAGTTTCCCCCCACCTAAGGGGACCAAGGCTCATTCTACTCGGGGTATGGCAGCCTCTAAGGCCTCTTATGCAGGTGTCCCAATTCAGGACATCTGCAACGCTCGGGATGGCCCACTCCTCTAGCCTGTGTGAGGCATTATGGCCTTGATATCTGAGCCACTCCCAGCTCCTCTGTTCTCATGCCCTAAAATCTGTGCAATTTCACACAGGGGGCAGGGAAACCATCAGTATGGATAGTGGGCATCTCGTTCCCATAGCGTTTCGATGCAGCTCAAGTTCCTGAAAGGGAACGTCTCAGGTTACGTATGTAACCCAGGTTCACTGAAGGGAATGAGATGCTGCATCTCTTGCCATACTTCCGGTACCCCTGCCTGTACTTGCTTCATTCCTTTTTGAAGCTACCGGTTTGCTCAGCGCATGTGCTTTTAAGCTTCTTGGTCGTGACATCACCCCGTCTGTGACATATTGCCCCCTGATTGGACTGATTTTACACGTGCTTTAGAGCGCATAAGAGCTGGAAGCGTTCCCATAGCGTTTCGACACAGCGTCTCGTTCCCTTCAGGGAACCTGGGTTACATACGTAACCTGAGGCGTTATTTAAGTCAAAAATATGATTTTATACCACTGAATCAAACTGACTGCATTAGGTTACACCAGCTGCAGTTATTTTTAAGGGTTGGAAAAAAAATAGTAAAGTTGTACAAAAGTTGCACAGTTTTTGTACTTAGCAGTGGTGTGATTTTTCATAATGGACTTCCTAAGTTCTACACCAGACTTATGTTAGACCACATAACAGGAAACAAAAACAATAATGAGTGAATCTCATGAAGAAATGTCATTTTAAACCAAAAATCAAATCTTTTTAAAATTTTAAAAGTAATGAGAATGGAGGTGTTCATTTGGCCTCAAAATAATGTCACAGTGAAACATATTACAATGCATTTTGCTGTGGAGTTTTTCAATAATAACAGCTTTCATGAGATTCACCCTATTACTGTAGAGTTCACTAGTTTACAGGTATAAACCACTCACTACATGGGCAAACGTTAGACCACCACATCTGGTCTGCTTGGGCCACTGCTTGGGTCTAAACTAGACACCTCTGGCAGTATTGATGGTTTGCAGTGGTTGACTAAGTACAACAATCAAGTACTTGAGTAAAAATACAGATACCCCAATGGAATTTTACTTCAGTAAAAAGGACTAAGGTTTGTACTTTAGTAAAATAGTAAAGTACTCCTTTTCAATTTTACTTAAATAAAAGTACTTTATTTAAAATAAAGTACTTGATTTAAATATACTTAAATGTATACTATATATTTATTAAAAATAAAAAGTACTGATTAATAAACCATATAATTTAGCAATTTTACATACTGAATTGAAGTGAGGATAGAGCTTCAGGAAGAGGTATCTGCTGTAGGTATGAACTGAAGCCCTTTCACTATACTTACGCCTTTGGCTCCTCCTCACTTGGGGACTTTGACTGGGGCTGAAGAACATTACTAACCAACTCAGTGATTCCACTGAAAGGATTCCACCTGTTCAGACAAGCATAGTAATATCAAGAACCAAGAACTGCGGGAATTAATTTGCTTCCCCTCTAGCGTATCACCTTAAATGGGACTGCATTATACGACTTCTTAAGACTCAGAAAATTCTGAGTTTAAAGAAACAGATTTTAATTAACCCAAAATTATGGTTAATTTGGTAAAAAATATGGTTAATGGTTAATTTTTCCACTGTTAGGAATATTCAAACTGTTTCATACAAGATAAATGGTTACTGGGGTTTAAAACATGCTGGTTTTAAACATGCAAGAAAACCCGAGATTAAAAACAAAAGTGTAAATAAGATTTAAGAGCTGGACAATATGGCCAAGATTTACATTATACATTTTAGTCTGCTCCATACACAAAGATTTCATATGGCTTTGAAATCCTTGAAATACAATTCAGGTCATATGAACATATTTACTTTCTCAGTCTCCTCTTAGGATACAAACAGAAAATACAGGAAACGTGTACACAAAATTAAAATAAAAACAAAATTTTTCAGAACAAAATGTCCACAAAAGTCAGTATTTAGTGTGACCTCCCCTGGCACTAAATTTTGAAATGTTGTTGGGTTCTAAAGTCATGTTACAAATTAATGTATTTTCTGGTTATACTCTAATAAATTACTAATAATTTGATAAAGGGACTGAGAAATACTTATAAATAGTCATCATACCATTGCTTAAACCCCATAATTATATACAGTGAATTTTAGGAATTCTAAGAAATATCAAAGGAATTACAACATTGAAAGATAGACTGAGAAAAAGCCACAATACAAAAGAGGGTAAAACACAGAGGTACAGTGGTATAGCATGGCTAGAGCAGTGTGGGACACCACACTGACCAACTTTCTGAAGTGTAAATATTGGTCATAACAGCAACACTGATGTAGTCTTTAGTATGGCAAGAAAGCACAAACAGTTTTAATAAGGAAAAGCACTGCAATACGAGGAGTAGAGAATACAAGGGTTGATCCTGAGTCTCTCAACTACAGAACATCTGAGCACCAGGGAATTGACCAAGTCAGCACTTTGACAGCCAAAAAGGTGGAAAAAGAAATCTAAACACTTAAAGTTTGCTAGACAATTGACTTTTCTTGTACTTACTGAGATGATTGAGGCTTTGTTTCTTCCTTAGAAGATTCCCTAAAACGTATGTGTAACAGCTCAGCACACACAGAAGGCAAAACAAGTGACAAATTAAAAAGACAAATCATAAACATTATTGATAATTAAATAAAATTAATGAACAGTTAATTATCATAATAAAATCAAGTCACAAAACACAACTGATAATATATATACAGTACATGTATATATTTTGGGTTACCACGACTTTTCACACCATGACAATTTTGAATTTGGTTACCCTGGGTCATTCTAAACCCAAAGTTAGCAGAATCCTGGGTTATCTTTCTCCATGTTACATACTGTTCAATATTTTCACAGTGTGAAAAGCCCTTGCACAGTATGTGTTAACTTATGATGAATGAAATGTAATTAACTGCATTAAATTCATTGCAGTGAATGTACTTTTTTATCTAATTTTGATTATTTTGATACAATATAAAACATAGGTCATTTTAGCATTTAAGATGAAGCAACCCTATTGACAGCCCCAATGCATATTAATAAATATAAAAACAAAACATGAATTAAGTGTGTTTTAACAAAAAGACAAATACACCAACCAAAATAAATATAACAGTCATGCAGTAAAGAATATTAAAGAATAAATTAATGAGATAGGAAAATTTAAACTGTTTTGCCTTATCTGTGACTTTTGGTAATTTACGTAAAAAACCTTTTGATTAAAAACATATAGACGCAAATGTAAATCTACTGGTCAATTAATATATAAAACTATTACAGTTTAGATACACAGACCTCAATATCTTTAAATTACCTGTTTTTAACTATTTTCAACAAATCCAAAAGCTTCTGGAGATATGTATACACAGGATGTAGCATAACAGGAAGTGAGGCTATATTTATAGTATATAGAATGTATATTGTACATTGTATGCCATATATGTGAAAAACTTCCATGCTTTGTGGCTTTAACTAAAGCACTGATAGACTTATGGCTTGGATCTAAACCATATTTAGGGACAAAAATGCTATAAAAACTTGTCTTGGAGTATTTTGACTTTTGCCCGTAAGCAAGCACCTAAAATGCTTTAGCAAGCACCCAGAACTATGAAATCATAGCAGTTTATACTGGCAAGTGCTCACATTGCTCACATCTTTTTATTTGCTAGAGTGTAGAAAAAAATTGTATAAGTAATCCAACCTTTCTAAAGTGCTATAAAACAGCCAAAAAATGCATCTATATGAGATATAAACTCTACTGTAAAAGTTACTGTATTGTTGTGAGTGTAGGCTATAGTCAGTGTGGAATCTAGCATAATTTAAAGTATAGTATGGGTACAGTAGGGTACAGTAGGTACAGTAGCTTTTTAAGGCAGAGCTCATAAGCATCAGTTACTATAAGCGTTAATCCAGTTACACAACATCTACAGACATCAGGCAGGACTCAATACTAAGGCCAAACAGACAAGTTGTAATTGAGCAAATAGATCCTGACTAAATTGTTTTTACAATCAAACAAATTGTGGAAATGTCATTGGGGACACATGCTATATGATTAAACCATAGATGCAGAAAAACTCACTTCTGGAATTTGCATAAAGTTTGGATATAATGTGGATATAAAATATAACATGCTATACCATATACTTTACTATTTACTCAATATACTGTAGTATATACGGTATGCTATTGTTTACACATGGCATGCAAAACAGAACATAGTACGCAATTATGAACATGGAAGGTCAAGGCAGCATTGTGGAATACAGGACCCAGGGCAATGTGTTTTTTTGTATATTACACGATTTGTTGTGTCATCTGAGTATTTTATTGCATACTGTAAATCTGGGCAGGACAGTCCAATGTTGCGTGAAAAACCATGTGTATACTTGGCCAACCAAACACTGTAGCTCTCAGACAGGGTAAAGATATTATAACCTGTGATCAAATAAAGTATTTATGTTAGGAGTCTGCACAACATGGCAGCCCTCGCATCAGGAGTGCTTCATAATGTTGTTTAGCTAGGCATAATACTTGGTTTTGGAACAGAGCTAAACTCTTATATATAGGCTAAAACACCCACTCTGCCAAAAGCATGAATGTACTTGTTACCTGTAATGTGAATGGAGCTTGTTATCTGTCGTTCTCTGATGAATGTAAAGCATGTGGATCATTTAAAGCAAGAGTAGCTGACTGAACCCAGGCAGCCAACCACAGAGCAGCTGGTTGAAATAACATTTAAGAAAATCATATTTGTCAAATATGGTAACCCATACCCAAAATGTGACCTCTGCATTTAACCCATACCGGTGAGAAGTGAATGCACACACTTCAAGCCATTAACACACAAACCCAGAGCAGTGACCGGCTATCACTGCAGCTGCACTGCCCCATATATAATGATATCATAAAGACATTCTTTCTAAAATAAAGCTGGGTGTGGTGTCACTTAGCATCAGCGTGCTGTCAAGCAGGGTTCCCAAAGGGTTATATCTGTTGAATCTGACCTGGTGTGTCTGATTATGACATCATTACAAACACATGCAGACGAGTCTCTGATATTTGCAGAATTCTATTCTATGAATTAGAATTTCATGCCAAATATAGCAGTGGTAATGTGTTTGTAGACAGGCAATTTTCTTTGTCATTTAGCACATGCTTTTTCAGAGCACATTATTGTATGCTAATTGCCAGGAGTATCCCCCTGGAGTAAGTTCCCCCTGGGCTTAAGTGTCTTCCCCAAGGGCAAAACAGTGACAGTGTTTTCACAGTAGTTCAGTTAATGAGTGGCTTTACCTGAGACCAGCAACCAGCAACATCTTAATTACCAGATCAAAGAACAAAGCACTGATAGCCCAGCAGCAGCGGAAGGAACAGCCCATCCAGGCATAACTAAACAAGATACAGCACATACATCACTTTGAAATTGGTCTTCGTGACAGGAGACCCTTGTACAAACACTCCTGTACCATACATGTTAGATCCTTGGTGGACAGAAATAAAATTGTCTAATATAATAAATGATTTTTCCTGCATAAACAAAACAGCAAAAATGGCCACAACACCATGCCATTTTGCCAACTAAACTCAACCTGCACCTCAGATGTATGTACAAGAAAATGTTTAAACAAAATGTACAACAAGAGGGTTGAAGCAATGTTAAGCCTGTTTGAAACCAATTACTTTTGCACCTTTGTTTGGTGATACTAGTGGTTCAGAAATAACACAATTATACAAATAATAAATACATTTTGTAAAGCTGTGATTAAGTAACTTGAATTGGAGACATTTAAATTTTACAACACAAGACTGACATATGTCCATATCAGAGAATCTTTTAAGATGAATGTTTAAATGGGTAACTTTGTTACCACTTTTTATGTTATTGCCTCTCTGTGATTAATTGCTTCATAGTGAAAGTGACATATTTGTCAGATATAGTAACTTAAAGTATAGATACTATATAGTGAACATGCACACACTGCAAGTCGTGAACACACCCGGAACACACACACACACACACCTTTGGATAAAAGCGTCTGCTAAATGTAATGCAAATATTATTTTTAAATATATTAAAAAGTATAAAAGCAAACCTTAACATAAGAATTTAAAGACACAGATGAATGCATACTTAATGGAAGTCATGTGCCTGTGGAAAAACTAGAGAAGTATTTAAAAAAACTGTTAAAAATCTATTAACTATATTTAAAGTGAGAAACAACTTCATTAACAATGTGGAGTAATGACTGATAACACAAAGATTAGATTAAGCCCTGGTATCCAGCAGAGATTAACATCTGACTGACTGAGGTGTGTTACAGACCTCACAAAACTGTGTCAAAATAAAACAAAAACATGTCAAATGCCCCTACAGCCATAGAGAGATTTACAGCAAAAACTTTCTGTAGAATGTCACTAATGGACAGGGTAGTACAGTACTATGCATATGCACTGTAATTAATGGAGGCTAATACTACAATTGAGCATTTTTGTTTATTTGCATTGCATATTTGTTTGAGTTTGTTTGTATATTGTTGCACTAACCTTTATGGATTTTTATTTCAGTTTGAAGAAACACACTTGCTGTGTGTTTAGCCTTTATTAATGTATTACAGCGGTCAAAGAACGCAGTCGTTCTCAGCTGATTTTGTTTAAGACCTCAGTGGCAATTCAGTGCTGTACCCAGTTTGTTTACTATGGGAAATGTCAACCAACATATTCTTAAACTGAAACAACCAAAGACAACCAATGAAACAGAGCTTCCAGGCAATTCAAAATATAGTGTATATTCTAATCATCTGGTAATATGCCACAAGACACCATATGTTTACATTGATCTGATACAAAATAAAATCATCTTGGCTTGCAGAGGGTAGGAGCTGCTAACCTAAGGAGAACTGTTATTTAAGAATCATTCACTAACACTAAGGTTATACTACACTAGGATATTGTGATGCATTTGATGTTTCTAAAAGTGTCAGTAGTAGTATAGACTATTGTTCAACCTAATGTTAATGACTCTTTTGTGTGTGTACTGCTTCACATGATTGTTGACTCATTGAGTTTGCATCCAAAAATGTGTTATCTGACTGCCAAAACAAATTGTTTGAGTAACTAGTGTAATGAACTGTCAGAACACAACACAGACAGAACAAGAGTTATTTTGTAATGAGTTTGTGCAAGCACATTTGTAGTATGATTTTATGCCTTTTTTGCTGGTAGTCCATCTATATCTACCTTATTTCAATACTCAATATAGACACAGCCAGATTTGGTCATTTTGAAAGTATGTAAAAGGCAGCAGGTGGTGCTTATCCATTCAAAAATCGCTGCTGCAATTCTAGGGTGTTCTGGGTGGTTGCAATGACATTTATAGGTGGTTGTTAGGCTAAGTGATTGTTGGTTGCTAGAATGTTTTGAGATGCTTACTGGCCAAAGTTAAAAAAAGCCCTAGATTCTAGAAAGTCTAGATTCTGGTCCTTAAATACGATTCGGATCTTCTTTAATGTAAGTCTAACCTATTTATCATCCTGCTGGCAAAAACAAAAACACATTACAAACTTTTACATAAGAAAAAGTAACTGGCCTTTGTAAAAGAATATTTAACTTAAGGTTAAAGTGTGTCTAACTCACTGTTTTGCTGATCTTAACTTCCTGTCTATACTCAAGATCAGTGGTTGGTATTGTGTGGTCAAGTGAAGCAATAAAATTGATTATTATTAGGGTGATTCACCCAAAAACATGATTTGAAAATCACTACAAAAAATAAAGTTATCAAAGATTTGAATGTACAAAATGGTCTCAAACAGTGTCAAGCAGGAATTTGGCAGTGGTGTTGGCCTGCTGAAATTCATGCCTAAATTGGCCGAAGTTCAGTGGGTTCATGAATCCAAGCTAGGAACTTGGAGCCAAATGGGTCACTCAAGAAAATAATATGTCTATTCTCTCTGTAATATAGAGGCAAATTACTGTATCTAGGGCAAAGATTCATGGAACAGAGCAGAAGCTGTAATTACTGTATTAGCAGAAAGTTTTAATATATTTTTAAATTTATTCACATGCCTGGAAATCCTAGCATTCAAAGTATTCACTTTGTCCTGTTTTTGTGAAAAGCAAAGTCCAATGTCTGTTGCCTATGCTGAGTATAGAGAAATAATACATTATGCTGTAACCAGTATTGACCACCTTTTATGGGTACTTAACAAATGACAGTGTGTGTGTGTGTGGGTGTGGGTGTGTGTGTGTGTGTGTGTGTGTGTGTGTGTGTATAAGAAAGTGTATGTGCTAAGTGCTGTAAATAGTCAGCTTTTTATCACTTTTAATCACCTATTTGCATTTAAATAAATGTTTGATAAATTAAAATTAAATTACATTTAAATGTTCAATTGAATTAATTGTGTAATAACATTTGTTTGAAGTAGTTTCAGATATAACATGTCACACTGCAGGACATTGCTGACACTGCTTGCCATGTTATATCATCCACCCTACACAAAAAAGAGCACACCCTTGCTATTCATAAGGCAAACACGCACTGTAAACCTAAAGGCTGAGCTTTCCTTCAGTCCACACAACGTTTATAGCGCAAACGTGCATCCAGAGGAAAACACGCATCCGCGCCGTGACCACCGAGAGTGGACAGCTACGTGGTGCTGAAAACAACAAACGGAGAAACCATGGCAACCACGATCGAGCAAATTTCGCACTGCTGGCCGTCGTGTTAATGTTTAACGTGTGAGCTATTCGACAGATTAAAACGTGTAGTAATCTCTGATAAACGACAGCTGATGGGATTTTTAGCGAAGATGGCGCCCACAGCTAACCCAACCCAACGGCGATCCGCACAGAATGGTCATAAAAACTCATAATAAACATTGGCACAACAGTAACGCAAAATACTAGATCTACACACAACATGTGCGATCAAACCCTCCGGGGCGCTGTGACGTTACTGACTCGGATGGTTAACCTGAGTATTTTGTCTGATCATTTGTCAACAATAGTCTAATATTGACAGTCCACGTAAGCAGACATATTAAATTTCAAGAGACAGTCATGCTGAAAATGACAGGCAGTGTTTTAAAGAGACACGGGCACGAAATGCAGCCATCATCCACGAGCTTCACGACTATTACTGCAGCACTAGACACATCGCAGACCTTCCTTACAAAAGGCTACTAAACAAAATTGGTTGGCTTACTTCAACATGGACTGCTCTTTTTCCTCCTCCTTCTTCTGGCGATCCATGACCGAGAGGATGATCTTTTTCTCCTCCTCGGTGAGGTGGCTCAGGTCCGGCATGTCCGGTTGAGCAGGAGCCGCAGGGGATGCGGCCGGGCCACCCCGAGCAGACATTTTCAGGTGTGGGTGCTTCAAGGACCAAACAAATTGGCAGTTAATGGAAAATGAAGCACAACCATTGGGAACATGTGCTTTAAAACATTCATCATACAATATATGCATTAGATATATAATCCAACACGTGGAATAACATGCATCGATACTACAACTTATTTAAGGGTCTAACTGTAATCTTTAGTTTATAATCTAAAACTGCATCATGATGCTGACTTGTTGACGTGGGCAAACGTTTTATACTACCATACAAAATTTCTGTACCATTTCACCACTTCTCTTTCCAACACACCGAACCGGTATTGCATGATGAATGTTATATGAACTATTTTATCCATGTTATATTACATATATGCACAATATAATTAGATACACTTATGATATTATGGTCTTATATTCACATTAACAATATTAATCTCATGTCAGCATAACTAAACGCATAACGGTACGAAATATAGCTTGACACAATGGCTAATAAAATGACCATATTAAGGTGTAAGGAAAACCCTGGGGTTTCTTGCATTACATTACAGTTTCAGGGAACCGAGGGCATCCCAACAATGCCTGTTAGCCATCTGCTTAAATGTGTATAGAGAAAAGGAGTGCTTGCCTTTTATTTCGCAATCATGGCAAATGCAGTCTAACCCATGGTTGTGCTGCTTATAGAGAGCTCATGTATAGTCCAATGACAGCTCCCCCGATCCCTTATTGCGGTTATCGGCGTCCTCTTTCCGCCACCTTTTCCTGATTCCTTCCCGGTTGCTGCTAACTCCAATAGGCTTCTTGGATGCACAAAAATGGATGCATTAGGAGAAGCGGTCCGACCGGAGAGCGAGGCGGAGCGACCGTCTTACGTAGGAAAAAGATCAGATGCTCCTGTCTCGCGGGTTATCAACTCAGATTTGTGCCAATAAATGCAAACTTTTAAGAAACAAACAAAAATACACAAGAAAGAAGAAAAACGACTCGAAAATGGAAGATAAGGTCAATAGCAAATATATGCAACATTGTTTTCATTGTTTTTTAGCTATTTTCTAAGCTTGCTTTTCGCAAATTGTGGTTAACTGCGCTAACAGACTTTTCATTTTCAGTCCTCAAATTTACGTTCGCTCTTCTGGCACGAATCCCTCGTGTGGGCGTGGCTTAAATGCGCTTTACCCTCATTGGTTAGTGAGGTTTTGATGGCCAGCTCGCTGACCCGGAACTAGACGTCCATGGAGCGGCTGTAGAGTTGTAGTGTTTGTTCGTTAGTGACTGTACATTACTTATTTAATTAGCATTTCAGTTAATAATTAATATTTAAGGTTTGGGTGTTCTTATACAACAGTTCTTTCGAGGTGGGCTCTCAGGAGTAGCACGTAGCATCTTTGCCATAATCCTCAGGTAATTTAATGTAATTCAGATAATCAATACAATTAAGTTTTATTCCTGTACAGTAGCAGTACTGTCTTTACTTCGCTCGTTAGTTGCGTGTTTTATTATATTTTATATGGACAATCTTAAAGGTATAATCATTTTCTTAACCGTGAACAACACGACATCCAATACACAAAAAGAGAAGTTAAAATAAGGCATAACTGCTGCATTCTCAAAAGAAATAAAATTGTTGTTTGATTTTATTGATTATCTCAGTTACAATAAATTTCCTGAAGGCAACATGAGCGTCCACATCGATATAATTGGTTTGACATTTTCCAGAGATTCAGCCTTAGAAATCTTCAATAGATTATTAATGACTCAGCATAATGACAAAAAACATACTGTGCCCGAATTGTTTGAAAATGTAGAAGAATACACATTTTTAATGTGATTTATTCCGCGTTATCAACTGAGGTATTGCAACTGATAGATTTTTAATGTATTGATGCAGGATAGGGACCGTCTACAAAGTACAAAAGCAAGGAGCATAAACGCACAATAATTGTATTCAAATGCTTTACACATGAAATGTATGTAAAATACATCTAAAATCTAATGGGTTTGTCTTGTGACTGATTCCTATGTGTACATTTAGACGTTAGTTTAACACTAACACAAAAAAGCTATTGAAATGTAACGATTGAGAAAAAGCCTTCCAAAGTTTGTGCAGTACACTGCCCCCTAGAGGAACATGTTGCTGTTGTTGCATGTCTCCAAGACACTTAACAAAAACCTACATGTAAAGTTACCTGAAAAACTGCTCAAGTGTAGCTAGGACAAAAGCTGCTTTTAACACAAAGGGTGGTCATACCTAAAAACATTGATTTAGTTAATACAAATTATTTGATTACTAAAATCTATTTATGACATAAAAGCTTGCTGACTTGACAACATTTATATACAAGTGCCTAAAACTTTATCAAAGCCTTGTGGCTGTGAGCACAAATTAACAGAATTTATTTCTGTTATTTATTTGTAATATTCATAGTGACTAACAGTAAAATGAAAATCTGGAATACTATGTGCAAAAAAATACTTTTAAGAATATTTAATTTTGTTAAATAAATTAATGACTGGGAGAAAACAAGCTGCCATTATAATAATGAATGGTGATTAGAGTTAGAGTTTAGGTCTCTGTCCCCATATTGTGAAATAGTCCTATTGACAGGAGATTTCTTTCTTTATAGATCAAATGGCAGATTGTAACCAGAGCCATAGAAAGAGAGAGTTGTGACAATCAAAGTTCAAAATGCTCAATTGTCACGTGATTCACATAAACTTCAGATAGTTCCAGGAAATTCTTTATTCCTGGAATTCGTTATTCTTTTTCTTTATCCGTTAAAGTAAGTGTATGAAGACAATCCCTTATTTCTCTGTACCTGATTTTCTGTGTAGATATTTTCATCGTTAAGTTGTATGACGATTAAACAGACCTGCAAATTTGCTGGAATGATGAAAAAGTTGATTACTGGAAGATGAATAAAATAGGCAGCTGTTTGTACATTTCATTCTTCTTTCCAATTTATTTGTGTGCCTAATGCCACTGTGAATGTATATGTTGTTTATACGTTCAATAAAAATATAACTTTTAATTTTAAACAACATATGTTTTTTTGCTATGTAATTGTTTACATTAATTGATTAATAAATGCATTTGTAATTAACTGAATAGCATATCAATCATTCTGTCATAATTTAAACAAGTAATAATACAATATAATATTGACAGGCAATAGTCAAAAGCCACAGCCTGTGCAATATCCTGTGGTCCTTAATTTGGGAGAACCTTTAGCATCTTACCTGAGACTTTCCGTCAATGCTTCCGGGCAGCATTAGTTCCAAGAGTGAGACACATACAGAGACCTATCACCAACAACTGGTGGCTGAGAAGTTGGCACAACAGTTTATGAATGCTCACCATGCAGTTTCTCATACTCAACCACTACAAGGTAACTCAAGGTACTCTCAACTTGGTGGGGCGGGGCCAGATACAGGACACCAGGGAGGTACTGATGGGGTAGAAACCACATGTTTATATTGACCAAAAACTGGGGTGTTTCTTCTACCAGCAGCTGAGACACAAGGCCTCTACGTGTCCCACATGAAAGGCCAAACTGACTGGTTACTGTCCTCAAGTCCCGAGAGATGAGGATATTGATGATGTCTTTAGTGGGAGTCAAATAAGATAATTGTTAATGGACATTCTGTTAAGGCTTTGCTGGACACTGGTAGCACCTTGTCTCTTAAATCATGTCATGTCACAAAGGTCTATTGTGGTGATACAACTGCAGTACAATGAGTGTATGGTGATATAAAGAGGTACCCTCGAGTTGAGGTAATTTTTTGTGTACAGGACCAATTATATCTGTTAAAAGTTACTGTAGTTGATAATCTACCTCCCGACAGCAGCTGCTACCAGACTTTGACAATAGTCTGCTGCAGGGCAGGACCAAAGGTCCTTTGTGAAAAAATTCACAAATTCAGCAGTGGTAGCCAAAGTTCTGGGTGCTCCCCAAACTTTCTATGGGAAATTTGGAAGCTGATGGCTGGAGGATCCCAGAAGATATAGGGAGACTTCAGAAAGATGATGAAACTCATTAACACTTTGTTAGGAGAAACAGAACAAAAGTGAGGCTAATTGTTGATGAAAGACGTGTTGTGAAAAATGGTGTATTGTTTGTGCAAACTTGGGAGGTTATTTGTCTGATGATACCTAGTTTTGCACCTCATACATATAGTCCTGAAGCAGTTGGTTATCACTGCTTTAAAACCAGTCCATACCATCTTTAGACTGATGGCCTTGTGGAGAGGTTTAACCCCTGATGCTGCGGAAATTCTTTGCAAACACTGGGCATGACTGAGACAAGTGGCTACCATTCCTTCTTTTTGCTTACAGGTAAGTGCCCTAAGCCTTAACTGGATTTTTATCTTTTAAGTCGCTGAATGGATGGCAGGTACAGGGTCTGTTGGACAAGCTTCTCAAGGAATAGGAGAGCCCTGCTGGTCATACTGAAGGGAAGAGAATCATCCAGTTTATACTGGAGATGTGAGACCAGCTTGAGAGGTACTGTGAGCAAGCAAAGGAGAACCTACAACAAGCACAGCAGGAATAGAAGGGGTGGTATGATCAGCATGCAAGGCTGTTCCAGCCAAGACAGAATGTCGTATTGTTGTTGCCTACTTCTGCAAATAAGTTACAGCTTAAAGGCAAGTCCTTACACCATAACACAGAAGATGGAGCCAGTAACATAGGAAGTGTTCTGCCCAAAAAAGTCTAATCAGGTATAACATATCAACCTGCTGAAGGAGAAGATAGGACAAGCTTGCTTTATTACTTCACTGGACCTGTGTATGGGATACTGGCAGGTGCCCCTTGGTTCTGCTTTCAGGCCCCATGCAGCCTTGAGGACACCACTTGGACTCTTCCAGTCTATAGTCCTACCTTTTGGCCCTGCACAGGGCCCCTGTAACCATCCAGAGTTTAATAGACAAAGTTCTCAAGGCGTTTGAGGAGTGCTCTGTGTTTATATTTAAGAATTTATGCATTCAAACAGGAATTTAAATGTTTCTTGCAGCATTAATGTATTTGTGTATGTTAAGACATATGTGGCGTCATAAAGGAAATATACTTACATGTAATGCTTACCTTAGAAATGGTATGCTCTAAATGGGGGCATAGGGTAGGCTTACAAAAAGAGAGACTAAATCTAAAGATGGTGCTTTTTTAAGACGCAACATCATACAATAGTAGCACCGCGATTCTCTCCGATTGGTATATTGTAGATTTGTGTTTTTCATGTTTTCTTTCTTTGGTACATTGGGTTGGTTGGACTGTTCAGTTGTTCACATCTCCTTGTATCAGGTCTGTGTTTTGTTCATCCTGTTCGTCCTGTGCAATGCACTGTAAATAAATAACACTTTAAACTAATATGGATTATATTAGATTTAAGATAAAGATTAGGCTATGTATACTTCTATATTTACTTACATTACTAGTATTACCCTAGTTTTAGAATGATGAATAAAACGAATAAATGGTGTTGAAAATAGGAAAGGGAATTGTTATTTATTTATTTATTTAGGCGTCGTATTAATGTGTGTATATGTGGATTGTTTTGTTATTGGGGCGGATCTCCATATGAAAACAACGCGCATATTCACAGATCTGTAGCGTATATGGAAAAGCAGGCTCTTCAAATGACGTCACATTTTATGTTATGGGGATTCGCTGTGACGCTGGACGGTTTTCCCCGCCCTGCTCTTGTTATTTACATTCTCCAGCAGTGGAGAGGAGTGGAAGTTACACCATGATGGGATAGCATTAAATAATGGCCCAACTGTGCCAACTAAATTTAATAGGGGTATTGGATACTTGATTGTTTTTTAATTAACAAGGTTTGTGTGTTGCTGTCGGCTTTTTAAGTGTATTTTGCAGCGTTTGGCGCACAGGGTGTCCGTGTTGTACGTAAACAAACATGACTGCTACCATTTCTCGGCAGCGACATGCCGCAGTCGCTGCAGACTCCAGAAGCTCATCTTTCTCCATCACAGCAAGTCTTCTGCGACTCTTTAAACATATTAAATATGAAAATCTCGCAGCTGGATTGAGTGGGGGTGTTATTTCCACTATGGTTCTGCACCCTCTTGATCTGGTCAAAATAAGGTTTGCAGGTAGGTTCACGTTTCCTTTATATAATATAATAGTGAACAGGTGTGTGTCAAAATCAAAGGAGCTGCTTACCTAGACAGCATTATTGGATATCATAGATTCATGCATGTGAGATTTTTTTAAAATTAATTCTAAAATAACAATACAAATAATATAACAATATAATTCATACAATCTGAATATGACCATATTTTGGTAGTTGTCTTATGGGACGTAATGTTTGTTTATATTTGATGTTTGTTATATTTGATACATATTTGGGAGTGTGTTGTTATGCTAATTCTTCCAATGTTTCTTCCTCTTTCCAGTAAGTGATGGTCTGACAATGCGACCCCAGTACGATGGCATTGTGCACTGCATGAAAACCATCTGGAAGCTGGAAGGAATCAGAGGTCTCTATCAGGGCGTCACTCCCAACATCTGGGGGGCCGGGGCATCATGGGGCCTGTACTTCCTCTTGTAAGTGGTTGTAAGATTTCTTAAAAAGGGAAGTACTGAATGGAATTTCCTGTTTGGACCTCAATGCGAATATAAACATAATTTTTAGCATTAATAGCACTGTTATGAATTATGTCAACTCAGCAAACACAGCATAATAACATCTGCTGCAGTTCCTTGAAAAGACATGGAACCTTTATAAATAAAAAAACACCCAACAGTGCTGTGTTATCAGACCTAATTTCAGATCTGCACGGCTGACAAAGTGTGCATGTCTAGGAGCCCGTATATACAGCAACTCTGTCCTTCAAACACAGATAAGCTGGCAGTGATATCAGAAAATATGTTTGTAAATAGGGGTTTAAATTACCTACCCACTGTGCTGTGCACTAATGTCTTTTTTGTCTTGGTGTTATCAGTCGGGTTTCTTTAAATTTTACAATTAACAATATCCTCCCTATCCTCCTTAAAATCCACCTGGTTTTTAACAATTCAACAGCAATATTATAAATGACGAACAATTTAAAGCACTTTACCGTAGATGTCTATGTGCTGTATGACTTGAACATAATATTGCTGTTTGTTGTCTTTCAACAGTTATAATGCTATTAAAGCGTACACACAGGAGGAAAGGCAAACAGAGCTGAGTGCTGGCGAACACCTGGTGTCTGCAGCGCAAGCAGGTTAGTATAAGAAAAGAGATATCTGTGAGTTTAACAAAGTAAACATCATAATCTACAGCTCAGTTATGAAACTGGATAGGCTGGAATGCCAGAATCTTTGGAGACAGTTTGCTTTTAAATCTGATCATGTTTTGCTCTTGCAAAACTTACAAAATGACAAATAGGGAAGAAACGAGACTGTGGTATCTGTTTAGGAAGTGAGATTAAAAAATTCTTTCATTGCATGTCAAATAGCATTGAGGGAACAAAAAGGTCTTAGTTGACTAAAAGTACATGTACAATATAATGTTATCACTAATAGATATGAAATGCCTGAGGCTTAAATGTTTTTAAAAGCCCTCGGTTAAAGGTGAAGTGTGTAATTTATGCAAAAAATAGCAGCACAAAACAGATTGCAAAAATAACTTCATTTTCTGAAGAACGCATGAAAAGAAAATTTGTTACCGCAACTCTAGAGTATTCTGATTTATCTGTGGTTGTTTATTGGCACAAATCCAAAGGGTTAACCCCCAGTCTTTATGATATGATTCAGGAGACATTTTTGTCCATATTGTAATCTGTTACGCAATAGGTGTGAATGCAGTTGTTTAAAGATTTATCTCTGAAACTGGATTCACAGGGCTCTGTGGAATCCTTGTTTCTGTTTGGCCATTTACAGCATTACAAGGCCTGCTATACCCCAATAACAGCTGCTAAGACGTACAGCTCATCTGGGTACAGCGAGTTATCTTGAGCGGAATGACATGTTTAATGTGTCACTCTGCTGTCCTGTTTCTCATGCCGGGTTTGAATTTGTTATGAGATAAATTTCAAATTTAAAAAGTTTAATACTTAGGGTTAGAGGTTTGTTCAAATCGAAGAGCCACAAAAACTTGTCTTTTAGTAATTAACCTTCAAATGGCTTAGTGATAATTCTTTGCATTTTAAACTGAGATCAGAGAAAGTATTTAAACATCATAAAAATTACACACTTCAGCTTAAACAGTTTTACCAAAAACATGAATACACAACATTTAGGTACACTAACGCTACCAGCTTCCACAGCCAGAAGGCTTATCAATCCTTTAGGCTCATAATGTGATAGAATTAATATTCTTATTGGCCTCTTCTACTTGTAAAACACTTTAAGGGCTTAAACAGACCAGTACTTACGGCAAGTGTCTTAGCACAGTGTTGGTTTGAAGGTGCCCTTGTGTTGGACTTCCCTGTTCCATGTTCCCCTGCGTTTCTAGGCATGCTGACACTTTGCCTTACCAACCCGGTCTGGGTGACAAAGACCCGGCTGGTGCTGCAGTACAATGCAGACCCTTCCCGGAAGCAGTACAAGGGAATGATGGACGCCCTCGTGAAAATATACCGTCACGAGGGTATCCCGGGACTATACAGGGTACATCTACAAATTTTAAGATAACCCCTTCTTCTCTGTTTCATTACTGTACCAGCAGAGATCTTGTTACAGGGGCAATACATTTTTTTATGTTAATCTCAAGGTTAAAGTCAACATGAAATGAAAATGAACCGGAATATATGAATATATAAATATAAAAATGAATAATATAAAATGTAATTTTACTGTGACCAATTATTATTCATTGGTGCACATTATTCCAATTGTTATTTATAATTGTTAACTGAAATATGCTCAACCTCAAAAACTGTTTTGAGGATTTGCTACAAATCCCTCTGTTCAACTAGTCACGTCTTAATATGTAATGTCCAGTTTTCACAATCAATTTCTGATGCACGCAACCAAAACCCTGCTCTGCAGTTTTTACCTGATGTATATCCTGTTTCACTCTGAAAAAGATCAGGTTTTTAAAATGGGTTATAAAGGGCGTTTCCTGTTGACTTTAAGTGGTGAGATGATCCAATCTTGTAGTTTTTCTGAATGACCACAAGAGGGCACTATTGTATTGTATTGTACTTAGAGCACCTTACCTACAGCACCCGATCTATGGTTAAGTCAGGTCTAAACAATGACTAAAGTTTTTGTGAGACTTGCCAAAATGTCTGACCTAAAGTATCTTGTAGAAATTGTCAAAATGTCTTCATGCGATTATTGCATACTTCAGTAATCAACGTGGTTTAATTCTAGTCTACTCTAAGTTAGTTTAACACAATGAAGTTACTCTTAGATTATGAGGAAATAGTGTTATCATGGCATTTTGAATGGAAGTGTGTGTGTCTGTGATTTTGGAGGCTCATTTTGTGGTTGTGTCACTGCAGGGTTTTGTGCCTGGGCTGGTGGGGACTTCCCATGCTGCATTGCAGTTCATGACCTATGAAGGCCTGAAGAGGGAGCGGAACAAATATAAGAAGATGCCAACTGAATCGCTGCTGGTAAGGAAATAAAACTAGGCTATTGTTCTTCCTAGCAGGAAAAACAGTTCTCTATAATTTACATATTCCAAAACTTAAATCAAAAGAAAAGGCTTAAGTGACTCCAACTGTTCCAGTGGCAGACTTTGAACCTTTGGCATATTGTCTGGTCCACTTTGCAGCTAATTTTAGCCAAGAACCTCCCACCTGGACAGTAAGAGTTCATCTGACCATAATGTAAAATGATCAAACTCAGTTTATTTGGCATATAGAGATGGGTCAATTTAAAATAGATGATGCCACAGTAATACACAGGCTGCAACAAAGTGATCATTATGTCTGAAAAACCTTTCTGGTTTTTCTGAAGAACACTATCGAAATTAATGGACAATGTGCATTTAATTTGTTGACAGGAATTTCCCTATAAATGTAAAGTGTATTGAGCAGCAAATACACTTGTGTTTAAGGATATACTATGTACTTGCCATTACCTTCACACAAAACTATAAAGTGTCCTTCAGAGATTTTATGCCACTGACGTGGAAAACTGGCAAATTCACAGAGTAGTTCTCTCAGTGCAAACTCCCCCCCCATCCCACATACATACTGTATATAAGTGTGTGTTTATATTAAAACCAATAATAATCTTTGTTTCATGGCCATGAGTCAGTTTCTCCTTCCTGTCTCTCTCTGCTTAAGTCTCCATTAGAGTACATCACCATGGCAGCCATTTCCAAAATATTTGCAGTGGCAGTAACCTACCCATACCAGGTGGTGCGTGCTCGCCTGCAGGACCAACACAACAACTACAGTGGAATTGGAGATGTGATGAGGAGAACATTGAGGTAGATGCTGGCATGAAACAGTCATGAAGCATTTAGAAAGACATGCACTTGATCAACTGACTCTGTGTTCATTATTCAGTTATAAAATAATACATATACTGCAGTGTACCAGTGTTGCAGGAGAACTACAGTAATTAAAATAGCAACTTCATTAAAATGCTAACTTCGGTAAATAGTGTGATCCCAGATGAATGACTTCCTCCTTTAGCTAGACACAAACAGAGATCTTTGTAAACATTTAACTCTCTGTAACTCTCCTAACATCTCTGTAGGTCCATACAACTGCAGGGGATTAATGTCACATTTACTTATGAAACACACAAGAACCTTCAAGACTTGATTTTGTTGATGTGAAGTCATTTGATTTTAGCTGTGAATGTGATTTGTTTTGATTTTAAGGTCAGCGATTTCAGATATCAAGTTTAAATTATCATTATTTTACACAAACCTATTATTTCAGTTTATTAGACATTTATTAATTCACTGGAGTTGTATGGATTACTTTCATAATAGCTCTGTGCTTTTTAAAATCCTTGTGTTCAGCTGAACAAAAGTATCTGGGATTGTGTGAGACTGAGAGAATCTAGCATTTAATAGCATTAGTTTGGTAGCATTCCATTGCACACATTAAATCTATTAGATCTATTGATTTATTTTAGTGAATTAATTTGGACTATTTAAATAATGAACTTGTTCAAAAAATGATTTACCAGCTTGTTTTAATCCCAGCAGAAGTCACAGTTTTTTTAAAAACATAATCATTGCTGTTTTTAGTGTACCCTAATATGATTTCTTAGTCTTACAAAAAACTACAATGTAGTTACCTATTTTTTGTTATTAGGTTATAGTGTAAATTCTTTTCTATAAGAGTAGCTTGACTGTAGTTCATCTGTTCATCTGTTAGGGTTAGGGTGTGGCCTGGCAAACTACATTCTGAAAACAGCTTTTTCAAAACTGATGTAAACATTTGTTAAAAAAACAAGACAGATATATTTGTCAGAGAAAATATTACACAACTGCTAGGAATGTTTTGCCATCTGTTTACACTTCACGTCAATTCAGTTTGTCTGTGCTTCTCTATAGCAACGAGGGAATCGGGGGGTTTTACAAAGGGATGGTCCCCAACTTGGTGCGAGTCATTCCCGCATGCTGCATCACCTTCCTGGTCTTTGAAAATGTCTCACGCTTGCTTTTGGGAGAGTACCACTAAACATTCAGGACACGCACACCAACATAATGATGGACCAATGCAAAATATGGCAGGAATATGAAACATTTACTGTTTCATTCTAAACTCCACATGCAGACAGATGTGTATTTTGTGTGAGCACTTAATGAAAGGAAAATGTGCATATGTAAAAGATTGTGGAAGATTCATTATATTGTTGATGTTTGAGTATTGAGAGATGTTAAGGTGTAATCTTTAAATATTACAAAGTGGCCATATTATCTCTTAGATTTGTGAATATCAGAGTACAACATATGAGTGTTCCATACAAAAACATGATTTCAAACCATCTGGTATGACAGGATTAGGTAATGGAAAAAATGGATTGAAGCCATCTTTTGACAATGCAACAAGACAATAATTACCAAACAACTTGATGTTCGTCTTTTTTTACAATGTTTTCACAACTTATTTCTGTATTTGAGGACTTGAGCTGCGTAAGGAAATGAACCCATTTACCTTTAGTCACTAAGCAAATCTTCACTGGCTGTGGTGCCCAGGACGAGACTCACTGGGCATGCTCAGGGAAATAATAGCACACAGGCCTCAGAGAAACTGATACCTTACTGGAGGACAAGAGCAGATTTTAACCAGATGTTTATGGATGACATCAGAATTAAAGAAACATATAAACTAAAATAAATGAAGAACTGTGTTAAGTAACGGAGAGGCATTGCTATTGTCAGTAACGCACACGTTATATATATGTATAAGCCATTTTTACACGTCTAATAAAATACTTTATGTAACACACATGAGCCTGATGTCATTTGTGAACTGTATGATTTTTAAAAGAATGTATAATGGCCCCAAAATGTATTACAACTATTTAAGCTACACTTTAATTAAATTGCATTAGGAACAAAGAATCAGATGAAGTGGCATCTGCAAACAAATTATGCTTTTCTCAGAACCAACTACAGTTTTCTGTGGCATTTTTGCAGTGACTTAAGGTTGAGTTTTAGTGGGAGCGTAATTTAGTGTCTTAAGTGTCTTAGCACAGTGGCCATATGTACAGTTCATCACTTTGAACGTTCCAGTTACATTTGACCACCATAAAAATAAGTGTAAATAAACAGTTTATGTATTGTTTAATATTTGTGTTCCTTACAAGCTTTTGTTAAATATCTTTAAAATAATGCATTTAAAAACTGGCTTGATATTTTGTTAACTAATTAAGGACATTCGTTTTTAATGAATAATAAGGATCTGAATACTCTTTGGGTCTATACCCTAATGTACAAACTGTACAATCTTATTTCTTAGCATGTGATATTGAAGACTCAGCACAGCATCTGTAGATCCACTTAAATACCACAGCAGACATTCCAACCCTTAGTCATGCTACACACACTTCATTTCCAGCATTTTCCACTTACACCCTCTTTTATGATGTGGTACCTTCAGACAAATTGCTTTATTCATTAGCATCTGAAACCATTCAACAAACCTGTGGTGTAGACTATATAAGTATAAGTATATTTAAAATCGTTATATTTTTATACAACATTTAGAAGTTGAACAAAAATCTGAGACATAACTTGGATAATAAAAATAGAAAGATGTTTCAAGAAAACTGGGAACAACCAGACAATGGATACAAATATATATTCTGGTCATCCAAGCACAAAAGTAAAGACAGTTAAATTAATATCACATTGTTTTTACTAGCAAACTCAGGATCATATTACTAGTACAAACCCCTTACAAAAAAGTACATAAGGTAGCACCATGATACAGTGATTGTATAGGCTTGTAATGCCATGGTATTGTTTGGTTAACATATTCATATACCGTGGTATTTACAGTACTCGAATGCATTGGTAATAGTATTAGTATTACTAGCATGGTAGTGTTAAAAAAACATGGCTCTATAGCTGCACATTTTGTAAAGATCTGTATTTTTGTAACTGATCTGTTCTAACTGTCATGATATTGAGAATCTCTGTCTATTACAACATTGCCCAAAGTTATACAAACCCAAAGCAACATTACAAGCTGTTATTTTTGTAACATTTCTACAAGAAAACTCCTTAGTAAGAAAGATGATGCTTTTATATACTACTACCATGGTGACAATGGTGGAAAATGTAAGATGCAATGCTCATTTTGGAAGCTCTTCAATGATCACCCTGGATACTGAATTCCATCCCGTAGATGCGTCACCACGAGGGTAGTCTGCACATGTGCCCACCCATATACCAACATCCACCAGACCAGCCTGGATCCCCTCGCAGAGTCCCTCCACTGAGAGGCACATTACAAACAAAAGAAGCCATCACAATCAAATATGTTAATATAAGGACCGTTTCCTAAAAAAACATCAAATTCTTACAAATGCCTTACAGAATCACCCACAAATGCTGTTGTTGTTTAGTGTTGTTAAGCTCTATGGCATGAAGTGCACAATGAATACTGGGATGTAGGAAACCACACTGGGTTCTTAGATTCTTTTGGTCTCTCTGTAATTGCAGCATAGATGTTATGAAAATTGCAAAACTGCATTTAACCACGCAAAGGATCAAACAAATCCGATGGGAAAAGATATCATCTTTGTTTAAAAAAAACCTATGTAGATTGTACAATTATGATTATAGGAAATGATTTATATGTATTTTTAGCATAACATTTTGCTGATCTAGTTAAGAGTATGAAACATTCAATTTAATTCAATATAAAAGCAGTTTTGAAATTGGAATGTATTTTTAAATCCTAACCATAACTGTTATTAACAAAGTAGTAATAACAATAATTCACCTCCAGGTTGGGAGCCTGTTTTGTGCCGTAAACTATATTTTGTCAGCCACAGTAATAAATAGATATAAACTATATGTGCTTAACTGCAGAGTGTGTAATTCACACATGCAGCCATAAGCAAGATTTATGCTTAAAAAACACACCAAAGATCTATTTTAATGATTAGATATTTTATGTTGAGTGCAAACAACAGTAGATCCAAACCTAGGGTCACAGTAAACGTTTGGCATAATACAGATTTCAGAGAAATTTTGCCATTTTTTTAATGTCATTAATATGTTAGATAAACATTTGACTAAACAGGCTGATGTTATTTTGAGTATGCTTACAGTATAGATAAGTAGAGTTTATAAGTACCTGTGGATGTCCTGTGAATGTTTATAGTGGAGTTGAGCTCAGGGCTGCCCTGGTCCAGGTAAATGATGGACTCTATGGGTAACGGTCCAGCGCATTCTGCTCCATTAAAAGTGAAGTACCAGCGCTGACAGCAGGCCGTCTTACACTTCAGTCTGAGAGAGCCACTGAACAGCACACGCAGAGCGCTGTCTGAACGCCGCTTAGTGAATGTGCAGTCCTGAGCACCACAAATCACAATCAATGAACTGATCAATAAACAAACGTGATTTAACAGCCTAGCTGTGTTTACATTTAAAAGCTTAGTGCACTGAAAAAGAAAATTCTGTTTTCATTATTATCCTATGTTCTAATTCTCTCAAATTAAATGTTCCCAGGATCCACAGAACAAACAACAGCATGCTGGATTAGAACAACATGAGGATAAGTAAATAATTACACTATATTCACTTTTGAGTAAAATGTTCCATGAAATATGTCATACTTACAGCTATTTTGCCAAGATCAATACCATAGTTTAGAGAGCTCCAAGCGCACTGTTTGAAGTTGGGTTTCCAGGGTTCCTCAAACCTCTCAGTCACACACTCTCCTTTCTCTCCTTTAAGTCCGTCTCTCCCAGGGATTCCTGGTGTGCCTGGAATGCCATTTACTCCTGGATTACCATCCCTGCCCTGCACTCCAGGTGGGCCCTGCAGGCATGTGTGGTACTGATGACAAAAACATGAATGAAGAATCAGAACCTTACTATTGCACTGATACGAGAGGTCAAACAAAAACTATTTATGGGAAATGTGGAAAATGTTTGAAATTGATAAAAAAGTTGGAATAAAAACAATCTTTTAAAGAATAATATAAAACATGAATTTTTTAAATATTTAAAATAATCAGTAAACACCGTACACAGTAACTACACAGTAAAATGTGACCTGGTATTAGTCAGTGTTCTTGGGTTTGCATCCAGTAAGTAAGCTATCCTGGGGTTTCTCAATGATGGCAGTGACTTCTCTATTACCATAAACTGAGCTGACCTTTCAAAGGCTTTCTGAAATCATACCCATATGTGTGGATGTCTGTGGGACGTAAAACCCAAATGAGGCCAGTGGTGCGGTTTACTTGCATTTGCCTTTGTTTGGGTATTACTCATTTTTTGGTTAGATTGCATAATAACCAGCCCCAAACAAAAGAAAATGTGCCAACATTACATAGACAAAGCAGTGCTGGCAAAGAAATGGAAAAGTGTGGCCATCTTCCTCACATTTTGCCAATGTAAATACAAACCAAAAAATTTCTTTCCCAGTGAAAAACTAAATGTATCAAATGGAATAAAATTTAAGCAGTAATCATCACTTACAAGAACTCTACATACTTAGTGTCATCACAATTTAATTAATTCACATACAGTACAGTTACACCAAGTTTATTCTGCATATAGCATTTTCTTTAGGTCACTTGAGGGCAAAGCATAGCTTTGAAAAGCGTTGAAAGGCCCAATCATTTTACCCAATCAGTTCGTTTTAATAAACCGACTGAATTAGCCAATTTAAAAATTAATTTGAACAACATTCCCAGAAGTTCTTATGTGGCATTTTGTGTGTTTTTTTCTGTCCCAGCAATCCAGTTACACAGTTTAATGGCATTACAGGTATACATACACACTTAACATACTAAATTTAAATATCGTAACAAAAAACAACAACAATAATAATGATGATAATAACAATAAAGACTCACACTCATAGTGCTCCTTAAACTTCCCAAAAATAAGCAGTTATTCCCACAGAAGTTTGTAAGATTGTGGGTGGATGGACCCAGTGTCACAGGGGGATCTTGGGGCATGCTCCCCGTAAGAAAATTTTGTACATTACAAAGTTAATTGCATCAATCTGGTGCATTTTGAAAGTAAAATTGGCTAAGTTAGTAGATCTATGAACAAGTAATTTACCGATTGGTTGAATTCTTGTAAAAGCTACCAAAGTTTTTCAGCAGTGAGTGATTCTCTTTCTTACCCAAACTAAATTTATGTGAAAACTCACCAAAATGGGCATTTTGTAACATAGTTTACATGAGAATGTTCTTTTAAAAGAAAGGGTAAATATACATACATGTAGAATTAGCAAAAATACCATGCAGTGTGCATTAGTATTTAGAAAAATAAACTGTGAAATACTTGTATTGTGTAAAGGCATGTTTCTCATCACTTTGGCTGAAGCACTGATGTAGCATCATGCTCAGATAACGTTTACAGTCACGGATGCTACTTTGTTAATGCTTTTTTTTATATATGCGACTTATGATAAACATATGAGTTTATTAGAATTACAGTTTGCGTGATCTGCGTAAAATGCCACTAGCACTGTTCCGTTTATTGTCCAACAGGAAGTCTCTACTAAATGACTCTAACTTCTATTTGCAGGCATATTTTTTAAACATGTTCACCTTTTTATCTCACCTTGTCAGTAAACTCTGCGTCTCGTTGTCGGCTGCTCCGCTCTTTAGTTTTTTCCGTGACACAAATCGGTAAAGTTATCCAAAAGCAGATGAGGACTTGAGCCAGTAGAGTACCCATCGCTGAGCTTCAGTGGTTAACAGTGTGTGTGCACCCGGTCTGAGCTTTACGAGCCAAAAGTTACTAGTTAATCGCTATTTCTTATGAGACGGCAAGTTTTCGTCCGCCAGGGGGCGGTTGGCCACCCAGAAAGCTTAGTCTTCCATGTTTCACATCTAAATATACGATTATTGTAAACTCATTTAATATAATCCTTATAAGAAACTCACACATAATGTGTAAACATACGTCCGAGAAATACGCCGAGAAATCGGTGTGATAAAATAAAAATATTATCAGTAATCACGGACTACTGTGATTGGTTGATCCTAAACACCGCTGAGAAAGGTAACATATATTCTGTGTCAACGCCATCCGCGAATTGTTTCAGCAGCGATCTGAATGATCCTTTATTATAATTTAATACTTATTATTACACATATTCTATTTTTGGGCTGTTTTTTTGGATGTGGTCCTATGCAGTGTGGGCAGAATTCTACTGGT
Source organism: Ambastaia sidthimunki (assembly GCA_036877625.1). Classification (NCBI taxonomy): domain Eukaryota; kingdom Metazoa; phylum Chordata; class Actinopteri; order Cypriniformes; family Botiidae; genus Ambastaia; species Ambastaia sidthimunki. Next base: position 131,770 of record JAZGTK010000150.1, read on the forward strand.
CCATGACAAAGCTTTTTTCAGAGTAAATCCCCTGGGAATTTTGGAAGTTGTGTAATGTTAACCGCCATTTTATAAATGAACTCAACAAAACCTCTGGTAACTGCAGGTATTGTACTGTGCTTGAAGGTGGTCTATTTTATTTTAGGAACATTATTTCCCCTCTTATGGTCATCCTGGGTTTTTGCTCACTTTGCTAAACTTTTAACTCACTTTAATATTTAGGTAAAAGGTTTATTATTGTTTCACTTAATTAATGCAGAAATTTGGTTTAAAAAAATAGTTATTGAGCAAGTACATAACAGATCAGTATTCAAATGTCAGTATGTCTCCTTACCCTTTGAACTTTCATTTTCACTTCAACATGCTTAAATTAAAGTAAGGTAACCTGCAGTTTTATGTTTCAAACAGAGATGGTGATAGAGAGGCAAGTTACGGATTGCAGCTTTAAGCCTCATTGTTGTGACAGTCTATGATTTAAATAATTGTTTAAATTAACAATATTTTTTTTGTCTTTACATTACTTTTATGTGTTTCTGACTTAATCGAAACAAGGTAGGCAAAATTTAAACCATCTTTCGATACAAAGGAGAAATGCAAGTTTCAGAAATTAGAGTAAGTGTACCCATTAAGCCCACCAAAACCTGAACAACTTTCGCCCTGACATACATTAGCTAAGTCCAACAGGAAGTCGGTTTTCTGAAAAGTATATGAACAACTTTAAAATACTCTTTTTAATGTGATTGTCACCAAACTTGGTAAGCATCATGCTAAGAAATTGAAGATGAAAAATTGGGATTTCTGATATCTTGACATGGGGAATATGTTTGGTGTGGTACGTTGATGACATTCATTCATGTAACTATTGTGAGTCACAATCATAACACCACCAACTGGCAACAGGAAGTGTGTCACTTTAGACTTAAAATAATGTAGAGACATGGCTGATGTAAAGTTCTAGAAGGAATTGTGATATCTTTAAATTATGTTGCCATGGTAAAGCGTCAAACTTCGAAACTACATTCAGTTGTATCTGAGGCTCTCAGCATGGTAAAAATGACATGAAATTTGGCACAGGCATTATACTGGTCGGCTGTTAGGTATGGGTAAAATGTTTAGACATAGGCATGATGGGGGGCTCTGTAGCACCCCCTGTTGACTAAAGTGATGGGGTTAGTTTTACCCACAGTCACCAAACTGGATACATGTATTGTTCAGTCCATGGTACATGTATCAGCCATTTTGGATTGTATGTGGATTTTCTGACAATTCCCGGCTCTAAATTTTAAATGCTCCTCCTAGGGGATTTATGGGATTTACACCTAATTTGGCAAATATTATGCCAAGATATTAAAGAACTTTTGATAAATTGTAAAAGGATTTTTGATATCTTGAATGGTATGTTGCCATACCGAGGCAATAAATTAATGGCAAAAAAGTGATTTTGTTCTTGAGGTGTATGTTTGGTCCTAGGCACTGATAACATAGAGGAGTCACATTCATAGCACCACACTGGTAGAAGGAAGTGTGTCTCTTAAAACAGAGTTTACAAGAATTCTCTTAAACTTACCCAAGTCACTTCAGACTTGATCAAAAAAGAAGAGATATTGAGGATTACATTTACATTTATTCATTTGGCAGACGCTTTTATCCAAAGCGACTTACAGTGAATTCAATGTATACATTTATTTTTGCATTCCCTGGGATCAAACCCACAACCTTTTCGCTGCTAATGCAATGCGCTATCAGTTGAGCTACAGGAAGGCACAGGACAATTATAAGTTTTGAACAAATCGTTGAGATCTGGAATGCTGTTGCTATGGTGAGGCAAGAGGAAATTGT
>JAZGTK010000151.1:0-17720 GCA_036877625.1 Ambastaia sidthimunki
ATTTGTATTTGCTGTCCTTTATTTTTCCTTACAATTTATTTGTTATCCCTCTCGGCCATATATTTCACTTTTCATCTTATTATCTCTTACATTCGACTCACCCCATCACCCCGTTCTGTCTGTCACTTGCTGCTGAGAATCTCTGCATTTCAGGCAGTTGTATCAGGCTGATGTCACAGTGAGGGATGTCACGTCTGCATAATTGTCTTACGTGTCAGCTGATTTCATCCCTCAACGCGCCCCGACTCTTTTGATGGGGTGATGATAAGGGGAATGGGTTAAAGAGGGGGTCAGGGGGAAAGGGGGAGACTGGGACAGAGGCATCATCAGATGAAGAGGAGACCCTGCTGGCTCATCTTTCTAATGGATAAACTGAAACTGGAATGGTCCTCAGCAATGGCCTTTGTTTCTTTGTTTCAGCATTATTAGTATGTTGGGTATAAACATGTTTAGTGGATTATGTAAGAATGTTAGGACTGTTAATTGTGCAAATACAGCAGCTAACAGGAAATATTGGGACTTATTGTTTTTTTATAGCACAAAATGTTAAACCAAATGTTAAACCTTTGATTAAAAACACATATTGAAGCATCATTCTCATTCAAATTAAGGGGCATGTGTCAAATAGTGCGAATATTGTAAAAGTTCCCATCATCTACCCGCCCTCATATCACTCAGATGTTTAACCAGTTAAACATAGAACAAGTTGTTACAATGTCAGACTATTTTTTTTACATACAACAGAATTGTGTGGTGATCACTTGTGAGTTTTGCAATTTTGCTTGATTTATTAAAAATAATAAAATATTAGTTCAGGATTTAAACCCAAGATTTAAAGTTGCACAATAATCAGAAACTACAAACATGTATTCAAGTAATTTTAAATAAATAAATACATTTACTTGGCTGTTTTTTTGAGGAACTACAAAGCTAAAGAAACTTTTACAGCCTCAGTGAAATAAGTTTTGGGACAGTAAAGGGAAAAAATACTCTGTTTGCTGTGGTGTCAAGAAATCTTTTATGATTAAAAGATGAATATGTTGACTGGATTTTAAACAGCTAGTCCATATACAGTTCAGTAGGTGCTGCGACTTGTCTGTTAGCTTCTGGCTAAAACTGCACTTACAATGTAGAATGTCCTAGAAACATCAGTTAGCTGTTCAACTTAATGAACTCACCCTGTTTGGCTTTCAGGCCAGCATCTCCGCAGATGTCTGCATCTCCTCCATTTTTTAATATTTAAAAGTGAACTTCAAATCCTTTATTCCTGGCAGATACGCTGTATGGCAGCCTAATCCGCCCGCTTTGTAAGCACTTGGAAACCTCCATGTTCCATGATCTGCACCATGATCTAAGTCATGTGTTTGATCTAAACCAAATCCTGTGTATCAAGTCTAAAAGTAGAGCTCTTCAAACACATCTTCAGGAAATCTGATTTTTGCAGACAAACAGAACTATTACATTTATTAGACTCCGTTACTGAGACTGTAGATTTTCAATTCTAGCTCTGGAAAGGCATTGATGCTAGTGAAATTGCTCAGCTTCGAGAAAACAGGACTGAGGTCTTCCAACATCTCATCATCTTCAGGCCCTGTGAGAACAACTCATTTTTAACAATACATTGCAATTGGGTCATCGTTGTCAGCTTCTTTTGTGTAGTAGTGTGTTCATACAGTTTTTTTGCTAAAAAACACATACAGAAATGAAAAACGTGAATACACCCCTGAAACGCATACCAGCGTTTTAAATGAGCTTTTATATCCCTGTAGAACTGGGTTACAACATACAGCATGTGGTTTGCCGGAAGCTTTGTATTGGTGGCTGAATAATACCAGAAAACACAGTTTTGTCTGTGACATAATTTCATTTAGTGAGTCTAATGTAATGTATAGTTATTATACGGCCACAGCGTTCATTTCAGCGTGATGGATATGTATGACTACTTAAACGTTTTTGCCCCGTCTGTTTAGCTAGTTTGTAGGTTATTGTAATCTTGGAATGGCTTATCATTTACATAAGCCTTTTAATGAGGCTATACAGTATTGAAAAGATATTGGTTTCAAAATGTAGAAAAATGATCTTACCCTTCAGTTTATGCAGTGTTTTCACAATGGATGTTTTTACAATTTATTGTGCAGTGATTTTGAAACAATTACCCCAAGTGGGATTTGTGTGTTGACAGTGTAATCTACAAGAATTATCATCATTTTCTCCATATAAGCACCTGTGGCAGGTTTTCTTTAACAATACATAATATAATTTAATGTCATTTATTTAGGCATTTATGCATTCTTACCACTGTAGTCACAGGCAATTAGCCAGATCATCAATCTCATATTTGTAGCCAAATTAACACAAAATCAGTGTATTGGGTGTTTATTTAAGGGAGAGAAAGAGCGAGCTTGGTGCAAAAGTGAGAAAGAGTGCATGTTATTGAGACTTTGTATTGTATCTTATTTAATCAAATTCACAAATAGGGTCAAAACCCTATTTTAATCAGATAGGGTCACACGCATACAACACACGGGCGACATGGCTCTGCTCTGTGTTATAAGCATGTTTTGACTTGCAGATGTCTCCAACGCATATATTTGCATGCAGATGAACAATGCCAGCAGTTAGGTGGGTTCCCAACTGGGCTGCCCGGACAAGGCCTTATTAATATACCAAATAAGCAGCTCTCCCATAAGCAGAGAGCCCGTATATGTCCTGCATAGGGCACAGAGCCCTCATAGGGCACATAACCCCTTATAGGGCATATATAGGAAGCCCTCAGGACTTCTAGCAGACATCATATTTGGCATAGCACATCTCACACACCCTTTAATTTATTTTTTTTATTTGTTCAGAACTTAAATTAATCAACATTAGAGAACTAAACATCCATGTCTGTGGTCATGCACAGCCACATCCCAGAATGCCTTGAGATGTGTGATTCAATCAGGCTCGATTAGAAACTTGGCCTAGATGGATTGGAACCAAATGTCGAGATTGGAGTTTAAAATTGTGTTCTCAGCAGTTTGCATGGGCTGTGATCTGCATGTTTGTGTGTGTACGTGCTTATGTGCATGAACGTGTCTGTGTATATTTGATACGCAGCAGATGCTGGTTGTTCATACCCACTGGGCAGGGAGCAGATGACACCATAGGCCATCTCACCAGACGAAAGCCCTCAGGGTGGGGTGTGGCATTTTTGTGCCCAGGCATACAGTACATGCATATGCATTTGGTCACAAAAAGCCTGACCCAGATAATATTGTGTCACAGCCATATTATTCAGTAGATTCAAGTTGTTGTACAATAGCTGATACACACACGCAGGTTACAGCACCTGACTTGAAATCTATAATGCAAATTCTTTTAAGTTGCTGTAGTTCTGAATAACCTTTATTTTAAAGTTGTTTAAACTCATTTTCAGGTTTCATTTCACTACCCAAACGCTCTGCTAACAGTAACCTCCGTACTGGCAGTGTCTGACCCCACTCTCCACTCCTCATTGGTGGAGCTATAATATGGGGTGAGCAGTGATAGAGTAAAACAGGCAGTTGTATATTTCCTTTAGGCTAGATTAATTCACACCGATTTTCCTCCATTAATCCCATTATGGGCAACCAAATCTCTCCCTGCAGCACACACACCCTCCCAGTGGATCTTAAACTTCTCACCTCTGTCTCACCCCGTATATTTAGCTTTTCCTTTGCAATATTTCTTAACTATTTGGGTCTCTTTGTCTGTTTGTGAGGCAGTTTCTTTCCTGAGATGTCCACGGGCATTCATTTTATATTCAAGACAAGCCAAATGACTTAATTTAATCTAAGAAGGCTTTTAATTATTTAAATATTAGTGAGTCTCAGTGGAGAAATACCCACAGCTGAAGAACTGCAGTAATGTTTGGTCATATGCAGCGTCCAAAATTAACATTCACCTACTGCCAAATGGCGGTAAAACTTGGCTTTGGCAGATAAATACAGTAAAACTTTGGCCAGTGACTTTGTAAGGAACTGCAATATAATGCATTGTGTAAATCCAATATAACAAATGCTTACCGGAGCCTCCCTGATTTATGTGCCATAAACTATTAGACTAAAAGATGTCCACCTATGTGTCTTCTAACAAGTTATTTGTCAGGAAAAATTAAAGGTCAAAGGTTATCTAGGAACTTCATGAAAATATGGAACAATACAGTTTGATGGTAAGTTACAAATATTTTTAACCAGTAATTTATTACAGTTGCTCCATAAATAGCAGGTGTGACTGTAAATTAGTTTCAAATATGTTTATATGGTTACTTCGCATTCAGTGTAACAGAAAGGTGCTATATTAGCCAACATCAACATAATTTTCATACTGGTTTTTGTAATTACATGTAAATGTCAGGCCTTGAAACTTGTTGGTTTGTTTGTTAGCACAGGTTCTTGCTAGCATTGTTAGCCTTTGTTGTGAAATCACAGAGGACACTTAAAAATTCTCACCATATGAGTCTGTCTCTTTAGCGTTTGATGCGAGGCTTTAGTGGACCCCAGCGTCCTCTCGTACCACAGCCACGGCTCCATTCGTCTTCATCAGAGAGGATAAGTGACATGGCAGTACCTTAAATAATTGACGATGTGCTCTAATGATTGGCTGCTCAGTCAACAAAGCCCAGAGTGCAGTGGGTCAATGAGAGCCCTGGTGTCAGTTGTCATGCTCTGAGGTGATGTCATTGTACCAAACCCAATACTCCATAACTCTCAACAGAGAAAATGCACGATGGGTCACACCACTACCCGCTCGCAAGTGCTGCGTTTCCAAGTCTAATTAAAATCAGAACAGTGCAACTATATGCAACCGAGTGCTTGAAGCATGTCTTGGCCTACTATTCTTGTTGAATAAGATGCAGATAAATGGTTTGTTAGATCTTCCTGTTTATCCCAAGAGAAGCTATTCTTTCATGCCCAAGTATTGTATACGGATAAAGTTACCCTTCATGTATTGTATCTCAGTTTGATTACATGCAAACATCTGAATTTGATATCATGTGCTGTAACTAATAATTCATTTGAGGTAAACTACAAGAAGCTGATTTTCCATATGTGTTTTCCCTAAAGCTAGTTTGAAAATGAACTGAACAAAATACTCACAGCTGCCCTGTGTTTGTGAGTCAGTGCTACAAATTCGCATTAACACGCTCTTCTCAATTTTAGACAGATAATATCTTCAGTAAGATGCATAGAGTGCTTGTCTTTTGATCACAATAAGTGTTTCCACGGATATAAGAGAACCTTTTATTCTGTGATTTGTCTTCGTCCATTTCCCCTTTTCATTTAGACTAATTTAATCTAGTGATCACAAGTAAATCACCCTCTGCTTTTATGGTCTGGAGACAAGTGGAGCTGATGAGAGCATTGTGTCTTCATTGCATACACATGGTCAAATAACTGCGGTCGGTCAAACTGACCTGGTACAGCAAATCAATTTGTAGTGCAGGGTGCAAAATTCTGTTCACTAATGCATCAAATTTTAAGTATATAGTTTTACAAATGTAAGAGCTAATTGCTAATTGCATATTTTTTGTGTGGTTATATTCAACCAAGATTCTTTTTTTGTTTGGAGGATAGAATTCAATAAAAATTATTTGAGATTATAAGATAAGCATTAGGTGAAGACCAGCCATGGACCCTCAAGTCCATGAGGTTCTTTCTGTCTTTATCCAGCTTGTCCCTTCACACTCTGTAGTTAATTTCACATCTCTTGCTCTGTCTGTTTCCTCTTATCTTTTTTCTTACCTCCTGTCACCTCTTCCACCGGCCTTTGAGAACACACAGAGAAAGGAGCCACTGTTAGAGAAAAGAGTGATGTGATGATTTTACGATTAGCTGTGTATCAGCCCAAAACAAGAAACTGTACATTTTTAAAATCAGTCTTTAAATTGTAGCAGTTAGCTTGTGACATCAGAACTCTTGCGATTCGCTGTGTATTAGCACAAACAAGAAACTGTGAGTCTTTAAAGTGAGTTTTTAAAGTGTAGCAGTTACCCTGTAGCATAAAAACTCTGCCGTTTCTTGTTGTTTACAGTTCTTCCCCAAAGTTTTATTTGATATCTCTGTGCTTAATATTTTGGTACCATGTTTTGCATTTTCACGTACAAAATTCTTGCATGCTCAGCCTTTATTGTAGATCAACTCATGATTCCAGCACGTTTCAATAACATGTAGCATGTTTCCCAGAAGTGTTTCATTTTCTACAGTGTGATGTTGTGGTCTGAATTTGCATACGATGCAAACAAACACCCTTTTTCTACAAACTTGTGTGTGTGTTTTACATGCGTGTGCTGGAGGAACACAAGAGAGTGTTTCATCCTCGTGGGGTTAGTGGAATCCATCTTTATCCACCTGGCTCCAATTTACAAGTCCCTCATACAATCGCACACTCCCGTCTCCAAACCTGCCAAAACCACAACCGTTGCGCATGGGCCGCTTGGCCTTTCTGCTCTCTCAGTGGGATCGTGTTGTGCAAACAGATCCCCCCTGGCTAGGCTGGGGTCAGCTGCAGTTCTGTCAGTGGCTACTGACGATTCTGAATGGTTCATATTTTGCTAAATGCTTGTGTATATGGGTAATATGCCTGTTAGGTATATGTTTCACCCATCTGGTTTTGGTTCATGAATTACACCAAAGCAAGGTCCCTTAAAGTCAGTCTTTTGGCAGCCATCTTGCTAGCCCTGGCCAGCTATTGTATATGCAGGGTAGTCATGTTAATACAGCACATGTCTGCTTGAATGGGGAAAGACTAAAGTCTTCAACTGTTGGCTTACGTTTTAATAATTCAAATTATCAATAAGATGTGCCTGCTGCATTTGCATATGGTGTGAAATATTCTATGATGTTATTTATGGTGCTTTTCAGACTTAGATACCAAGTTTGTATATAAGTTGCTTCAGCTTCTACCTCTTCATATATAAAGTGTTTTATAGTGTTATGAGGGGCTGTATTATGGATTAAGTGTGAAACCAGTTTGATTACAAAAACATTTAGTGTAAGTGCTTCCTAGAGTTTTATCAGTAACTGGATTGTAACAAGTACCAAGAAGCTGTGTGGGTAATTTATTTTGTCTGATAACTGCGCGAGTTCAAATGAGATTTCATGCTAAAGTGAACTAACTATCCAATAAACCCCCTCTCTCCCCTCCGGCTCCTAGTTACAATTATAACCAGCACCTGATGCTTGTTTTATCCCTCGACAGCAAACTGAACTCAGTGACACTTGCATGGCTTTGTATCTTTTGCTGATTGCCTTCAACTCCCACGGTTGTGGTTGCTAGACATTTGAATTACATCCAAACAAAGAATGGAAAGATGCAAATAAGAGTCACATCCTCTTTAAAACCACGAGAGGAGAATGTATTAAAGCTTAAATACATCATTTGACACCAAAAAGAAATCAGTTCTTTGCTTTTTTTCATGGGTCTTTCTTTATCAGATGCATGTTTAGAAAGTGAGAACCAGATTTAATCTATTAAAATACTGGATCCAAATGACTTTGATGATGTTCCTTCTGGTTTGGAGTGTCTACTTTCTCCCTCCAGTGCAAACAGAACACTGTAATAAAATATATCCAATATAAGTGCATTCAATGTGGCTAACATGATATGTCTCAGGGTAAAATAAATCCACAGAATGGGTTGAAGTGAAAGACTGCGGCAGCAAAATCACTAGATATAATAAATGTAAAGCAGTAACCTGTTTTTTCCCCAAGAACTGTGTGCAATTTATTTCTCAATTGTTGTTACTGTTTTGTCCTCTGAGGGTAACAAATGCAATAATAATTGTTTTCCAAATACTGTACAACAGAGCCAGAATCTGTATATTGCTTATGGTTCCAATCCTGTCCAATCCAGCTGTTATAAATTTGACAACACGTAAATATATTTGGGAGAATTTAATTTATCATGTTACAGGCTACTTATTTAACGCTATCCACACAACTTTTTATATCACAGTTTTCTCTAACAGCTCTTTCAAAATAAGAACACCACACTATGTTTATTCTACCAAGGGTGTAAAATGAAAAATACAATAGAATTGTATTCACAGAATTGCTCAGAAAACTCAAAAGCACAAGCTAGTGTGAAGATATTGTTAAAACTTTTTATAGCAACACAAAGATACTACACAAAGATACTTTTTATCCTTTAAGACCTCAATTCTGTCCCATTGAAAGTCTTAAAGAGACACACTCAATTTCAGCCTGTAATCTTTTGAAGTTTTGGAGCCTGTTTATTTCTTGGCTTCTAAATGTGCAGTTTTGCAGTTTAGGTGAAGAGTTAATTTGTCACAGTTTGCTTCTGGAGTTGACACGCTCTCACAGTTGCAAACATTGCTTAGCCGCATGTCTTGTGACAGAACACACAGATATCTGTTGTACCCAGCAGTACTTAAAAACAATGGGCTCTTTTTCAGGCAGATTTTAGACACTGTGGCTGGGGTAATTGCAGCTTTAACTTCAATCCACATATCCAGCCTGTGATGTTCTGTTTGTTGAGTGTTTTATCTTATCATGCCTGATATGTAGTTTCAGGGGCTGTTTAATCATCGTCTTAAGCCGTTGATTAGTCTAGGGGACGTGGATAAAGCCCGCTAATATCTTTCTGCCTTGCAGACTGGCTGAGACAAGCAAGAGTTAAACAGCCCGTCCTTTATCTACTGAACTGCAGAATGCTGAGCAATGGTGGCTGATGCCATGACAACCAGAGGGCTGTTCAGAGACGGGGAGCTTAGGAGTAGGCGTGAAGAGAAAGAGATGACAAGAAAAGTAGACCCAAGAGAGAAAGAGAGAGAGAGAAAGGTAGAAAGGTGAAAGAGAGGCTGATTAAAACTTGAGAACGCTGAAGGAAAAGTGGCCAAGAGGTGGTGAGAGACAATAGGAGAAAGGAAGGGGGCATGGGGGTGGGGATTGGCAGACACCGGCTCCTTGTTACCATGTGTCACCAGAGTATTGCATCAGTCAGAAAGGGGTGCTCGCATTGCAGAATGACATCACAAGAGCACAGACTGCCTGCCACCCAGAAATGGAGATGGAGAACGGTGGTGGAGATGGAAGGTGCCATCTCTGTCTTTGCTAGCTCACTAGCCATGAGGCCAGGAGGCGTGACTTTTTGCTGCTCATTTTTGTGTCACCTTCAACATTTTTGGGGCCTTTTTTTACATACACTTGATCTGCTAGTGGACTTTGCACCCTTGAAAATTTTGAAGGCAGCAATTTGAGATGAAATAAAGTGGCAAACAAATACCAGACAGTTTGCCTAATCGTTTACTTGAATCAGAGCATACATTATCCAAGACACATGACTCCGTCTGCAGAGTGCACCCATAAGAGCTTATTAGTGCAGGCTTATGGATAAAAGAGACTGATATCTAGTCATGCTTGAACGTGTATCCAATATTAAAGCACTGAATTTGTAATCTGCTTCCGGTCTATAATGGCCTTTCGGTAAAGCTGTAGGTTTCAAGTTGTATATGCTATATTAAATATATCACAGAAAGTGCAGCTTAAAGCAATGTTTCAGAAAAGTTTAAAATTAGGTTATCACTAGTGTTGTTCCATACCCTTAGCCCACTTTGCAAAGTACACAAGTAAACACATGTTTGTGTGTTTTGCATCTCCAGAAAAGAAAAACAAAAGTGACTTTCAAAAAATTATTTCACTAAATAGTCAGTGATACTTATTTGAACCAGACTGATCTAGACACAGTAGTTGCAACACTAAATCACTGAATTATGACTTAAATTTTGCTTTTTTCCTCCCATAAAACTACTGCAAGACAGAAGACTTGGAACATAATGCACAAGTTACTATTTTGACATTTTTATGGTGTATTTTGTCATTCTGAAGCCTGACAGCTCTAGTTGTCATTCACTTTTATATATGGAAAAAATAGCCTGAATATGCTTCAGAAATTTATTAGAGTTCAAAAATTCACCTTTTGTGTTCCATGGAAGTAAGTAAGTCATGCAAATTTGAAATGACATTATGTGAATAAATTATGACTGAATTTTCTTTTTTGGATGAACTATTCTATTAAAGCAATAACAGCTTTAGTTTTTCTTCTCTTTCCTTCACTCCTTATAAAGGCACGTCTGACTGTGGCTTTAAGAGAAACAGCTTATGGCTTATTCAGGCCCTTCGTAATATCACATTTCCAGGCAGTGAGACAGTGAAGGAGAGAGCGGCTTGATTCTCATGAGCTCAGCAGAAAGGACATAAAAGGTGATCGCTCTCACTGTGTGTAATTTACAGTGGATTGAAATTAATTTCCCCCTTCATGATATCAGCTGGGGAACAATGATATTGCTTCTTTCAGCTTTCAAGTCCTTTATGAATTATGTATAATGCACACCGGTGGTCACACAACAGCGCTGCGTTTTGCGTGCTCTCCCAGTATTGTCCTTATGTCTGTGTTAAATATGGAACAATGAAACAGCCTATTTGCATGAAATTGTCTTTGAATTGTACTTTCCACTCTAGTTGCTAGAGCTTCTGATAAAATATGAGATGCTCAAGGCCACATATAGTCGAAACAGAAACAGCACAGTCAGACTGTTGTCAACCAGCGAGTAAGCAACCGAAAAATGTCTTTCCTTTCACCATCCTAAATCAGCAGGTTCTCAACGGGCCATTAAAACTTCCCCAGCCCTCCTTTTTCCTCATTCTTTCAACAGGATTTGGCATCGTTTAGCTGGGTCTTGTAGCCAGGCAGATTAGGATCTCTTTCTGCTAGTCATGCCTGCCTCATGGGCTTGGACGCACAAACCTAAATGTGGAGAAGCATTTTAACCAAGTAATTGTTAGAATGAGGATAGGATAATGAAACCAGCTGGTAAAATGTGTCAAACCATATTATCTCGTGATTGTTAACCAAGGCCACAATTTTCAGCATTTTTTAAACATTTGAATGTGTCTGTTAGAACGTAGGTAAAGGCTAAACTTTGTAAACAAATGTAATAGTTACAATAAGGCTGTTCCAAAGTCCAGTTACAAAAGTTGCTTTGCTGACTTTAGTTTACAAAGCTGCCTTCAAAAGCCCAAATTTTACATTGTACAAGTCCATTGACTGCACTATTGAATGTTGTAGTGTGTATGTGTGTATAAGGCACCTATCCACATTCATGGTTCATGGACTCACAAATGATTTCAGTAGATTCAGTGTTTACCATGTTGTATATTAATTAAAATAGTCTAGTTTTAATTAGATTTGTATTTGTATTGTTACTTTTTGGTTTTAAAATCTACTGTGTCCACCATATTCCATTTCTCCACTAAACAGTTACCTTTGAATTTAGCCTAAAGAGGGTAAATTATGCTGCCTAGTCCACTCAGCATTTGCAGAGAGTTGATGCTTTAAAATATTCTCTAGCTAGTAAATATGTTAGCGTTGCAGCTTATTGTATATTAAGGTTTCTGTGGCATGCACACTCTTGTCCAATGCTAAAATATCCATTTGTCTTTTGTGCTTAGCTCCAGTGTTGCATAAATGGCTGGCAATACAGTTTAGTCCAGACTAGACATTTTCACATCCTGGGAGCAAACTGATCCCAACAGTTGTGTTGGTCTTGAATTTATAGCTCGTATGAATGCAATTTATGCAGGCCTGTTGCATTTATTACTCGCTCATTATGCATTGGATGTAAGTGATTAATATTTTCCCACAGCTTTTGTGGATTACTCTGCCTATTCAGTTGCTTGTCATTGTTTTGTATCCATCTGCCCATACTGAACTGAGGCATAGACAGCAACAATTAAGCAAGTTTGACATAGTTGACAAGGACAGCCTTTGTTAGGCACGAGCCATCTGGAGGGTCCTCCCTGTTTTTGTTAAAGAGATGCAAACATTGTCATCCTTTATCTTTCCGCTCTCGCCATAGAGGAGGGACGTCCTCTCTCTTAATGGATAGATCAGACAGATGCTAACAGAGGAAACTGGAAGAGGTATGGAGTCAAACTGCTTTCCATAAAATAATTGTTATTTAAAGCAGGTCACCAGTCATTGCTCTAAGGAGATGCATTTACAGAAGAAAATTTCACACCACAGGACTACAATTAGTATGATATTCAGGTTACAAAGGTACAATTTTTGCATGTATACGGCATACTGATTTGCCCACATATATACAGTGTCAGACAATGTGTTTTTATGTGCATGTGTGACTGGAAAGATAAGAGGATAAATTCGTGCACATGTCACAGATGAACAAAACTATGACATCTTTTTCTCCAACCCGTGTTCAACCTGTTCTCCCCATCGGTTTTGCCTCATGGTAACTGTTCGACCAATGGGGGCCGATTTCCGCTCTTCTCGTAAGCTCATTGGCTGCGGAGAAACACGCGGCTGCCAATAATGGCAATTTAAAGACGCAAACTCTGACTTGGGTAACTTAGTTGAAGGAGCATCGCGTTCTGATTGGCTACCAAATCGGAGTCTGCGCGCTGCTCATCACCCAGCAGAGCGAGCGAGCCTGTCTGGGGCGAGTCCACTGTTCACCGAGAAGGGGTGTGGAGATATGATGTCACTTCTGAATGAAACGCATACGTCACTTTCGTCATATTAGTAGCAAATGCAACTAAATTCACACTTTTTTCGTGTCGTCAAATATGTTTTATAATTATTACCCGTTAAATCATAAGCACAAGGAGGGTCATTTGCAACCCGAGCGTCGCTTAGCACAGGTCTGCCGCCCATGCCATGCGCAGAGAATGGACTCGTCCTCGTGAAGTGAAAGAGCCGGTGGAGCTGGTGATTTGACTCAACGGAAGACTAACGTTTCGTTATGGTACAACGGAGTGGATTGTAGAGCTGGTATCTACTTTCTATTCTGTCGGACTGTTTTAATATAAAATGAGCCCGGTGCTTTGATAGATTTAATGACACGCAGTTGTTCTGAAGCAGGCGTTCAGACTGTTGAAGTTGAGCTCCCCGTTCAGTCAGGCGAGCGCTTTATGTTTCCTTCGTTCGGCCGTGTTGCAAATCGGTGAGAGATCACTCGATCACCAGAGAGACTCAGATCATGTACAATACAGTGTGGGATACGGAGAGAGAAGATGACGACTGGAGAGACGTGATGATGCCCTATTCCACTGAATTGATATTTTACATTGAGATGGACCAGCCGCCAGGTACAGATATAACAGAATTACACTAACACTGTTTTTGTCCAGTTTACTGCAGGTTATATGTAAACAGTCGCATTATAGCATGACATTACAGTATCCTGAAGCACTAGCTGTCTATTTAGACAAACAGAGCGTGTACTTTATAGATATTTCCTTATTGTCATTATTATTATTGGTTGTACTGTTCATATATGGCTAGCGATTTACATTCGTCCCTATCAAATGATACAATAATTTGTCATCCTAAAACGGGTCTTTTCACGACAGGTTTTATGCATCTATCAAACTTAAAGAGAAAGTTTCTTTGTTAACATTTTAAATGCATGATAACTGAACATGCTTGTCACTCATAGATGAGTCAATAAGCCATATACTCTAGAAGCATCCTTCACCCTGAAAAGACTTCCACAAACTAGTCAGTTGTCTTAACCATATAACCTAACCGAGATTAAAAAACAATATTATACTTGCATATGTGTGTATATATATGTGTGTAT
The DNA here is from genome assembly GCA_036877625.1 of Ambastaia sidthimunki. Classification (NCBI taxonomy): domain Eukaryota; kingdom Metazoa; phylum Chordata; class Actinopteri; order Cypriniformes; family Botiidae; genus Ambastaia; species Ambastaia sidthimunki. The sequence continues at coordinate 13,643 of JAZGTK010000151.1, forward strand.
AATCTTGTAATTTTATCTTGGTCCATTATTTAGCCCTGTTAATGGTTAAATCATTATAGAGAAAGATTGTGTTACAGGTCTTGCTATAGTTTGCAATAGTCTGTATTTCCTCAGAGCGTTTTGCATTATTCACCACGGATTGTTTATATATGCAAAATGTGGAGAAATCCAAATGCATTCTCTGAATTGCTTTGTCACCTTTTTTTACTCGATTTGCTTTGTGCACTTTTCCCCAAGTCATTTAGTATGTAGGGAGCTTATTGTTGTTTCTTCTGCCCTTTCTGGTCTTCTCAAGGGTTACTTCTGGTGTTCTGCGCTAGCATTCATGTGTCATTTATTAAGCACTGACACCAGTTTTATTGCATTAACAATGATGTCATGGACTGGAAACAGGATACTAATCAGAAGTCACGGGCATAGTTGACAATGGCTCATTAATTCATGCCGTTAATTCTTGATGGGATTGTTCCTGCAATAAAAAGACAAATTACACTTTTGGAAGCATGAAATGGCAAAAGAGTGTTTGGCTATGAGACTGTAATCTCTTGTCATCATCTTAAATGGTTTTAGCACTGACTGTTTACTTGAAAAAAGCAAATTAATTTGTGCTTATTTCATTTCTGTAACGTTTTGCTGTAATGTCTGCGGTTGTTATGGTGGCTTTGTTTTTCCATGTTAACGCACAATGAACTGTTGCTCTGTCCAGTTACAGCCTGATTCCAGCAGTGAGGCTGCGTATGTGAAAAGGATGAATCATTTTCTTACGTTTATGGCATGCTGTCCGTTGTTGGAGAGAACGAAGCTTAATGCTCGGTCCTGACCTCCTCATTTCCAAGAAAATGAGCTGTGGTGGACTGAACGAATTTGGCATGTATTATTCTGGGTTGAATAGCCCTTCGATTGCTCTGCCATGAGGATGAATGAAAGCAGCGCTGTGCGATCAACCCACACATTAATCTTTCATTCTCTGCGCTGTACACGGGTTTATCACGTCTGATTTTCTCCTCTTCCTCTGTTTGTCCTTCTCTTCCCATGTAGCGTCGATAGCTTTGACATATTATCTGCCTCTTCCTCCAGGCCGTCAACACTTTCACTCCGAGTTGCTATTTTTTAGAGCCGCTACGGGACAGTAAAATCCAACTGGCTCATGGGTAGATGAGAGAGACTAATAGATAGAAAAGACTGAGGAAATAGAACGAGGGCTCTGTGCAGCTGTTCATTTAAATATTTATTACAGCAGAATTAAAATGTGAACGGTGCAGTGACTGCAACAAGGTTCTGGCCCTGTGTGCGTGTCTGCAAACAAGCAAGAGTCGCTTTGTTTCGTTGCGATGTCCAATGAGCACAGGTGCTACACCGCCCCCAGGGGTAAGTTGGCCCCTGTCTCTGAGGACCAGTGATGTGTGAGTGTAATAAAGGTTGCTGGAGCCTTTTGCTCAGTGTGGACAACAAAAGTGCAGTGACACCAAGAGAAAAGTCAGCTTTGTACGTCCCCTAATGGGCATTCGTATGACATAAGGGGTGGAAATGTCACTGTATCTCTCTTGATACATGCTTCTTTGTTCTGTGCCTGTTCAGTCCTGAATGCATTTGAGTCTGTCCTTAAATGTGTACAGCAAATTTAAATAGTCTCATGGATTAATAGTTTTATCTTTGTAGTCTTTGCATTGCAGCATTTATAGATGCACATAATAACACTTTTCTTTCTACACATGCACGCAACACTCGCGATGCATTTTATATTACATGTTTGGTTTGCATTTATGCACAATATGCAAGTGTTTTGACAACAGGGAATGTGTCCTGCTTTGTGTCCGTCTCTGTGTCTGTGGCTTGTCTCTCTCTGGGAGGAGCGCTTTACCCCCCACCCCCCCACCCCCCCACATCGTTCCCCAGAGCTTTGCGCTCCCTCTTTCTCAGTCTCATATGGTTGTATCCGCCTCCCCTGCTGCGTTCTCATTGGCTGTTGGAGGCTTCTCCATTCAGAGGGTTTGTTAAGCCAGCAGCATCTGAATTTAGGAGCAGGGATTTTCCCTCTGGCTTTAGTCTGAAAGGCAGAGCGAACGAGCGAGCAAGGGAGGGTGGAGAGAAAGCGAGAGCGAGTGGGAGAAAGAGGGAGAGGGAGAATAAGAGGTCTCGTGTCACAGACAGCTGAGTGCAGACTGTATACATGCAGCTGAAAAAGGAGCCAAAGGAGGACGGTAAGCGAGACATAGACTCTTTATTTTCTTCTGCGTTTCTGTTGTCACTCTTTTAGCTTTAGTATTTTCTGTTTTACGGCTGTTGTAACGCGCTGAACAGACCGTCAAGGTAACACAATGACAATTAGTGGTTGTCCTATTGTCCGGTGTTGGAAGTGTCTCAAATCTTCTATTAATGGAATCATGCACTAGTCAACATGAATTAAAATTAGAAATGTGCTTTTTCTTGATGTGCCCTGCTGTTTAAGTGATTTTATATTTTTTTTTATACCTTTTTACTCTTAAATTGATTAAAAAATTGGTCAGGCTATGTGTCTTTAAACATCCATCCTCTATCCAAATAGATAGTGACTTTATTGTAATGTAATATGAGCAAAGCTAAGCCTATATGGGTTCACATGTGATTGTGAGAGTCCCTGATTGACTATTTAAACCACCCATGTGCTTGCCGATACTTAATTCATTCCCCTATGGATTGGGACGTGGCAGCCCATGTCTGCTAAACCTCTCAATGGCACTGTCATCACTCTCATGCCCTTTTGTATGCTAATGCAACCCCTTCATTCAGACCCTAAACCAGGCTGTACATTTCTTTGTTTGTTTGTGTCAGTTCACGTGTGTTCTCTTTCAAAGTACATTTACTTAATATACCTGAAATGTCACCTGTAGAACCAGACATATATTGGTGTCTGGTTCTATGTCCGGTTCTTTGCAAGAAACATGCAACGGTAGAACTATAACCACCTAAGATTTGTTGTGAGTTGCACGTTGCCGTTTGGTTTCCGAACAACGCAGTGTTCATCGTCTTTTGGCATTGGTTCTCAAGCCAACAAAGTTGAAAAAAGTTTATGCAAATTGGCAGCATCTTCCAATAGGAGTGAAGAAAGCGGCACTCACGTGGTCCTTGTTAGCTACTGTAATCGCGTGTGTGTGGGCAAGATGAAGTTAATTCTTAAAGTGAGCAATTTGTTACTTTCCATGATGCATGTTTGTGTGTACAGATAATCCTGGGAACAGCCATTTGCATTCTAGGCTCATATATTTTTAGCTACAATGTGTTAATTTTCCACCTTTAATATGATGCTTTTTGCACTAATGTAATTTGTTTAAAAAAATCCACTCCAGAATGTTAATTTTTATTGATGTAAAACGTGTGTGTGGAATGACACCCAGCAGCAGTGTGAACGCGGCTGTAGAGTTAATCTATGGATGTAGAATTTCTTTGTTCAGAGCTGCGCTGTGAATGGACCGCTCCACCACTCGCTCCTTTCTTTCTGACCTTTCCATTCTTCATCCTGGTGACTTTCTTTCTCTTCTGCTTCCATTCCCTTGTTATCTGTCCGTTTGTTTTTTGAACAATGAAATTAAATACCTATTCATTCTTTATTGTTTTTACCTAGTTGTTTTGCATTCATTTGGCTGTAATTGTCAGCATTTTTACTGTGCGATTAAAAATGGCAAGTAAAATACTATTACTTTTGTCATTCAGATTACCACTCAGTACCAGTAAATCAGGCGTAATTTGTTTGCAGTTGCTGGCTTTAAATTTATGGCAGAGCTATTCTACGTGGACTTTCCATTGTGTGTCCCCTGCTGCGATATCATTGGCAGTAACACAGAAGGGGATGAGTGCAGTAATGAGATCACCTTGTCACGTCTCTCTCTCTTTCTTGCCCTCTTTCTCTTTGTTTTCCCCCCATACCGTGTGTGTACAAACACACCAGCAGTACGTCACAAATATATCTGTGTGTGAGGGGGACAGGGGTGGTCACACACTTGCAGAAAGAGCTGACGCTGGAAAACTGGTGGACAGGAATTTGAGGTTTCAGCCGGGCTGGTGCACCTGCTTTTGGTTGCAGTAGAGATGGGGGAAAAGG
>JAZGTK010000151.1:17735-43505 GCA_036877625.1 Ambastaia sidthimunki
TCCCTTTCTGGTGGTAGATTGCTACTGTAGCTCTGAAAGGGGCTTTTGTGACTAAATGAAATGTATAAGTCTTGTGAGCAACTAAATGCTTGAGGTATGCGTGTTTGCATGATTGTGTATTTTTTGTATATTTTAATCTCATCTGTTAGTCCTTTGTTGTAAATTATTGACTCAAACAGGCCATGTTTTATTGTCTCTTAACTCTGTTAAGGGGTGTCAAAAGAGCTGAGAAATTAAATGTAAAATTTTGTTTAAAATAGTTCTAAAATTTTAATTATATTGGAGTTATTTTTTAGTAGTCCACAGGAGGGCGCTGTTTTGAATTAAATATAAACTAAATAGCTTATGTTGGCTGATAACAAAGAAGCATTCAGTTTAAAGTGCATTAAATTGTCAATTTAATTGTAAACATTTACAAGTCTTTGTTTTTAGAAACAAATGAGAAAGAAAAACCTGTTACAGACAATTCCAAGTAAACACACACCACGATCAGGCCAACACTTTGGAAACCAGAAAGAGGTGGATGATATAAGCCAAAGGTGTACTTGCAAATGTAATATTAATATAATAATTATTGTGTCCCCGTAGAGGTAACAGACGGGAGTTGTCAGATGTCTCTACAGTCTCTAAAGTGTGCAGGAAGGCCATATTTTGGACTTTCAAAATGTTGTTTTTATTTTTAAGGAAATGTACTTTTTCCTGTCAAGGCATCTGGCCAACTGTCTTAGGCCAACTGAAATGTAGTAACAGTGTGTGTGTGCACACCTGCAGAAGCAGACTTTGGGTGGGGATGTGTCCGTTAAGCTAGCTCCATTTTCACTGGTTGAAGCCGCTCACCCCACCAGACTAAGGTGTTGCCTTTGGACCTTTGGAGGGAGGAGTCGTCCTTGTGTTCAGATCTCCTCTCACTCACACTAGTCTTGTGCCCCTTCCTCCAAAACCACAGCTTTTAATTAATGACTCCCTTAAAGAAAACCATTCATACAACACTTTACTCACTCTTTTGAAGCTGTAAAGAACTATAATTACATTTCCAATATTTCCAAAGTTTGTCGCAAGGTAATAAAATAAGACCTTTTGGGAATTGGACAAAGTACCCAATGCAAGATCACTTTTGTATTTTTTGTTTTTAAAAGTTGTGTATGAGTTTGAACCATCTGTATATTATTTAATGGTGTCAACTGGGTGCCAGCAGTGGGTCATTACATATGCCAGCAACAGCATTGAATGTCTCTGTGGTTTTATTTTGTGACCTCCCTCCAGTCTTGCCTGGTTTTATTCACATACCATATAGAAGTTTTCTTTGCTAGACGGGCCCAAAGAATTTTAGAATCAGGTTTTTGTGATATCCGTATTTTGACCCCCCCCTCCTCCCCCCTGAGAGAACAGGACACCTCTTTCCCCTCCAATGTCCTGGCAAAGATATACACCTGCTCTCATGCAGCTTTGTCTCCACTGTGGTAAGAACAGGTGGTTGACTCTGTACTGAAGCCTGATATATACAATGGCATATGCAAAAATGGAGCATTCTTTAGGCTTTATGAAGATGTGGTTAGTTTTGAATTTCTTACAGAAATGTCACTTTGAATGTCCCTTAGGTCTGTGCAAGCCCTTTATACAGTCCACTTGTTTCAAGGTATTGCCACCTCAAGTAAGTGCCTTGGTAAGACAGCTTGTGGTATGTCTTCGGTTTCACTTAAAAGCCTGCTGCAGCTGTTATTCAAGCAGGAATAACATCCACGCATTGAGAACGGAACAGTTTGATGCCGTTTCGAGGCCGCTGTCGCAAGCTTTCAACCAGGTCAGGGGGAGGTTAGTTTGGCTTGGCGGTAGGTGCAAGGCCTGAACACTGAGTCTCTGTGACTTTCAGACAGAGTTACAGCCTTCACTTTTTTTTTTCCTCCGTCTCAAAGCTGGTAAGTCTTTGCCAGCCGCACCTGGCTGAGCTCCTGCAAGTTTGCTAAAGCCACTACACCAGCTCCACTCACAAAAATACACTAATGAAAGCACCTCAAAACCAGAGTTGTTTATACCAGCTTCAGTCAAAGAAAATTCTTGAGTTCAAGTCTTGCTCAGAGTTGTTCAAGCCTGACAACATTTGTATGCTATTATCTATCATTCAGTTTAAAGAAAATGTCAGGAGATTAGATGAAAGAAGAAAACTCTGGAAGAAGGCATGGTGTGGAGATACTTTGGTACATACAGCTGTATGTTTCCTTGTTGTGATATACTGTGTGGCTGAGCAGCACATGCTGGTAACCTCTGACCCACAAGACAACAAGAGCAATATCAGCTTTAACTTTCTTGTGTGTTGTTGGGGCAGCTGTTGTTTGCTCTTGCACACAACAAAGGAAGCGCTACTCTCAAAGGAAAGGAATTGCAAATCCATTCATTACAAATTCAACAACTAGCAGAAAAGCAACACTGGCCGAAGAAGTCATCTGGCTTTTGTTTACAGTTTCTACAAACCAACCAGAATTTGTTGTTGTTGCATTTTCCATGAAATCTGATCGTTTTGCATTTTCAGTGGAATTCATTTTCTGAAATTAACATATCTAACTACAGATTGTGGAAAGGGTCAGAACTTGGAGGCCGGTATAGAGAGACATGCTATGGTAAAATTGAGAAGAAGTTTTTTGCATTAGGGCTAAAAGTCAGTCGCTACAGCTAGGCAGTATTCTGCAAATTATTACTGCTTCTTGACTCTCAGCAATCAAAGCAATAGCTAGCCTACAACACCATCTACCATTGTGGATTTTGTGATGATTTGTAAGTACTATTGTTTTGGATATAGTAATGTTTTGTTGTGTTTTCAGTGCTGTACTCTGTCTAGTCTGTATGTGCCTTAGGTGAGAAATTATAGATTTTTTTTGCACACTTTCAGCTCAAGTTTGCATTTTTCTTGGAAGCAGAAATGTATTCATGGGAATCAGATGTGTGTGATGACTCTAACAACATACAGCAATGTTTTACCCTGACATTAACTGGGTTTAGGGTACAGCGATTAGGTTCTCATCTGTAAGCCTTTTAATGCCTACAGAGAGGTTATAAAATCAATGCTTGAACAGGTTTGTGTCTTGAGGATTGTGCATGAGATCCAAGATTAGAAGACTTTTCTAGGTGATAAATATATTTTTCTTCTCTCAATCCTTTTACAGCTCTTCCTCCGAAACCAGCAAAACCCATGACACCAGTAAACGGTAACAGCATGAAAGAAGCAGCCAGTGGCTCATTACAAGATGCAGAATGGTACTGGGGAGACATATCAAGGTAAGACACTCACCAAACTTTATTTCTAACTTGATTTCAGCTTAGTTTTGTTATCTTTACTTCTGTTAGCTTATAGTATGAGACTTGGCCCTCATCGCACATTGCGGACATAGAAAAGAGTGTCAGACACGGATACATACCTTTTTTTTATCAGCAGATTTTAAGTTTTCCCACCTAACTTAGTTTTTTGGGGCTAGCCTGAGGTTAAGTCTTGCATTCAGCTCTGCTGTGTTGTGTTGCTCATTCTGAGGAGGCTTGTGTGCCCTTCTTTGCTGGAGCCAACTTTCTCTGTTCTTTTCTTTCTTCAGGGGAGCCAGTGAAACTTATTTTGATCTTCTCTCTTTCTTTTGGCTGACATGTCCTGAAGGCATGTATGCTTGGCAGCAGCTGTACAAAAGCAGAAAGCCAATGAAATGGGGGAGAGATGAAGTTTAAAAAGGGGTGGGGGGGTTTAGTTGCCGTTATTTAAAGGGTCGGATAGAAAACCCAAATCTCTGAAATGTCAAGCAGTCTGGCCCACTTCCAGCAGAGTCCATAAAACTCTCAGGTTTTAGCAGATTAGTCTGCTGCTTAGTGACCAGCTTTAGACCCATCTGATGTTGGACAAGCAGGAATTCTGCGGATGTGCTCACAGGTCTCTGCAACCCCGACAGACCTGGAGTGCTTTTTCCCTTATCTGGAATCTGTCCTCATCAGCTAACTAGTTTAGGAAGCAAAAAGTTACTAGTCCTTTAAGTTTTTTAGCAGAAGTCCAAAGCATAAAATTTAAATGTGGACCTACATATGGATGAGCTACAAATAATCTGGCGTACTGAATGTCTTGTCTATGTATGTATGCATATCCCAAACACCTTACTAGGCAACTATTGTTATGCCTTGATTATGAATGTAAAATACTCTTGACATGATCAAAAGGTTTCTGTAGTGCTAGTGTATCATGAGATCTGACTTCATCAGGGATCAGACTTAAACCACTTAACATGCAGTTTCAATTGAGTGCATAGTTGAGGTTCTAAGCCATGGCAATCATTTGCAACTAGGAAAATTGCCCCTATTTACTGTCCTAATACACATGCATGGTCTTAACGTGCACCATTCATCAGGGCAGCTTTTTACATAGAAAATCTTTGTAATCTTTCAGCAAAGTGTAATACGCTCTGATATGGAGCAACCACTTCTTACTATCCAGTCAATTCCATATGGACAAGACCTATCTTATCTTTTTTTGTTGTTGTTAAATATCCTATTAAACTTGGAAAAGTGATATTATGGAATTGGGTCGTGAAACCTAAAATAGGCCAGCTTTCTGACCCCCCAACTGTGAACTTGCTGATGCATTGCAGCCTAGAAACATCCATGATTCCCACAGCTCCCAGTGCGGGAGCTTTTTTTAAAGCTAAGCTTTGCGATACTTCTCCGCAGAAAGTAAGGAGCATTGCATTGTCATAGTCTCCTTACCTTAGCACCCCAAAACAGGCTAAATATACTCGAGCTTCAGCATGACTAGGCATCTGGTCGTCAGGACAGACAGTGTGGGGAACAGGAGGAGCTGGAAGTTGGTATGACATTCCCTCCAGACAGACTAAAATAGAGAGGGGGCAAACAGGAGGAAAGTCTTTCAAGTCTGACGGCTCCTCACCCTGGTCATCTGAGGGCACTTTTAAAGCTGTAGACAGTTTGAGTACAAGACTAGAGCCTGAAGGCATCATCAATGTGGGTGTGCAAGACAGGGTTAACAGGTAAATGGTTCCAAGATGCCTCACTCTCTCCCAGACAGCCATGGCAGACAGCATGGTCATAGACCAGTGCCTTTGTCCTCTGCCAGACCAAATACAGCCATCTGAAAGTGGAAATGGTGGTGAAAAATTATGCTTTTTTCTGCCAGCCCTTTCCACTGTGTAAAGGGTAGGGGCCACAGGAAACCTGTTTCGGCTGTCATTGCTAATTACCAAGAGCGAGATTTGCCAGTTGTATGTCTGGAATATTGCTCAGTCTGTTTCTTGCTACCTGTCTGTTTAGGGAAGAGGTGAATGACAAACTGAGGGACATGCCTGATGGCACTTTCCTGGTACGGGACGCCTCCACTAAGATGCAGGGGGATTACACGCTAACGCTGAGGTAACATTATCTAAACCTCAATTGTTCTATTCTACTACGTTGTTTATTAAATACTTTGCATTGATCAAAGAACCACTATACCTTTTGTCCTGTAGGAAAGGTGGAAACAATAAGCTAATAAAGATCTACCACCGGGATGGGAAGTACGGATTCTCAGACCCGCTCACGTTCAGCTCGGTGGTGGAGCTCATCAGTCACTACAGGCACGAATCTCTGGCCCAGTACAACACCAAACTGGACGTTAAGCTAATGTACCCCGTCTCCCGATATCAGCAGGTAAAATTAGCAGGGCATTCGATTGGGGGCAAGGGTATCACATTTGCAGTCACAAGCACCAAACAAAACTATCTAAATCTGTTGGGTTTCCGAGATTTTCCCCTGCATTTGAAAGCACATTTTGTCCCTGCATTACCTCTTCATCCTCCCTCCCTCGTTTCTGTCCTAAAGAGTGTTTGCTGAATGAATCCTGCAGTTTGTTGCGAGTGAAACTGCAGAGGCAGCGGGATGCATTTGGCATGAAATATTACTTTATTGCCACAGCAGCGCAGGTCTTAAATAATTGCACACATCTACAATGTCAAAAGGCCAGCTGGGCATTTATTCGTTTTGCCCCCCCCTCTCTCGCTCTGTGCCCTCCTAGTATCTTCTTAGACACACAGGTGCTCATTATTTAGGGAATTCCACCAAAATAAGCCCTGGAGGGGCACTTACAGATTCCAAGATTCGTATTAATGATTCCTGGAAGAAAATTCCTGAAAAATGGCTCTTACTTTGTAAGCAAAATCTGCAGCATCTTGCCCGCTACTGTTCTTTATTCTTCTCAGCAGTTCGTATCTATAGCAATGCATTTATTCTCTCTCAGGATCAGCTGGTGAAGGAGGACAACATTGATGCCGTAGGCAGGAAACTCCAGGAATATCACAATCAATATCAGGAGAAGAGTAAAGAATATGATAGACTTTATGAGGAGCACACAAAAACCTCACAGGTAAAGCCTCTCAGAACATCACTATCTGATCAATAAACTATCACCCTGTTAGTTCCAGCATCAAACACCACATGCAGCTCAGCTCAGCATGGATGCAAACACTATATTCAACCAGTTAATTGACAGTTCATTACACAATTACCCTTTTGAGGTTGTATCTTATCTGTTGATTCTGATCTGATGCTTTCTGTGACTGCAGGAGATTCAGATGAAACGTACTGCAATAGAGGCCTTCAACGAGACCATCAAAATTTTTGAAGAGCAATGTCACACGCAGGAACGCTACAGTAAAGAATACATCGAGCGATTTCGCAGAGAGGGCAACGACAAAGAGATTGAGAGGTACGCACAGTCAAACCAATCCACTCTTCAGAGATCTTCAGTTGACGTCAAGTTTCATCTGTGGTTTATAAAAAAAGTCTTGTTTTTTTTTCCTCAGGATCATGATGAACTACGAGAAGCTCAAATCCCGTTTGGGTGAGATTCATGACAGCAAGACCCGGCTTGAACAGGACCTAAAAACACAGGCTCTGGAAAACAGGGAGACAGACAAAAAGATGAACAGCTTAAAGCCAGACCTCATTCAGCTGAGGAAGATCAGAGATCAGTACCTTGTGTAAGAGGAACCTTCCTTAACAGTTCATGTTGTCGCCATCACTAAGATCATCAAAAAGCAGTTTCTTCTCCAGGCATAAAATATTATCTTCTTTTTCTCATGCAGTTGGCTCAATCATAAAGGTGTTCGGCAGAAAAGAATAAACGATTGGCTGGGGATCAAAAATGAGAACACGGATGAGTAAGTTCATTTGAGAAAGACTCTGCATTTCAGTTATTTAGATCACCGGTTTAAAAGCACCCATCACATTCCCTTCTGATTTCCTCGCTTCACAGTGCCTACTTCGTCAGCGAGGAGGATGAGAATCTACCACACTATGACGAGAAGAGCTGGTTCGTGGGGGATCTGAACCGCACACAGGCGGAGGACCTGCTCCACGGCAAACCTGACGGAGCCTTTCTCATCCGAGAGAGCAGCAAGAAGGGCTGTTACGCCTGCTCTGTTGTGTGAGTATCCTCAGAAGAAATAAGTTGTGATTGATTATGTAAACAAAGAAAACATACGGCATAAGGCTGAAAAAAGTAACTTATCAGGACTATTATGGCCCTATCCAGTCATACTTAAAGCCTAAAGTGCATTCATGTTTAGCTTGTAGTCTCGGACCATTGTATGTGGAGCCATGACATATTGGTTGGTGCCATTACATACGAGTTAATCAGTTATGCTCATGTGGGAGATAGAGGGGAAAATGGAGATAAAGCAATCAAGACCAGTACTGAATCTCTTTCTCAAACAATTATCGGTTTCAAAGATAAAATTGAAGCAAATTCTCCCAGCTCTCCACGTTTTAAGGCCGTATTCGTACCCAGCTACACGCAACACACAATATATCAATGTATTGATGTTGTTTGATTACTGTCTGCAGGGCTGAATCAGTCACTAGAAGGTTATTGACTTTGGTTGTCATTGAGCGGAGGGGCTGCCTTTATCTTTGCCGTGTTTAAAGTCAGGAAACAGCTTAATGATCAGATGTCATGTTTTTTCTGTAGTGTGGACGGTGAGGTGAAGCACTGCGTCATCTACAGCACGCCTCGTGGTTTTGGGTTCGCTGAGCCCTACAACCTGTACAGCACTCTGAAAGACCTGGTTCTGCACTATCACCAGACCTCGCTGGTCCAGCACAACGACTCGCTCAATGTGCGGTTGGCGTATCCCGTGTATGCACAGATGCCCTCAGGCCCACGCAGATGAAGACTCGCCCCCCCAGATTTAACTGTACTCTCTGACGAGGGGGAAAGGTTACTGAACAAACAAAAAAACCTACCAACTAAAAACATTTGCTGCAACACACGTCAGCCACCTTGGAGTTATATATTTTTACAAGAACAATTTGGAGGGCATTCTTTCTAAAGACTGCTTGATTTGCACAAGGAAGTTTTAAATGTTTGTGAATGTGAATAAAGCAGAAGGAAACCGAGGAGGCGAGTTTCAGGTGACCTGCGCTGCTACCTAAACTCCAGCTGGGACTTTTTACACGCTCCATGCTAGTTTTTAGCTTAAGCTTTTTTTTCTGTAATCCTGCCTCTGTTTTCTAATGTCTTTCCATTTTCATTTGGCTGTTTTTGTTTTGTTTGTGCATTTTTCTTTGTATTACCTTTCCATCATAACTAACCGTAAGGCAGGTGAAAACTATGTAGCAAACAGACAACCGACACTTTCCCGAGTGTTCTCACAGTGCTGCTGAACAAGGGATTGTGGGATGTTTTTGGGAGGGCACAAGTGAAAGTGTTGTCTTAACTTACACTAACTTTAGGTTTTTTTGTCCTTTCTAAGCAGTTAAAATTGTTACAATTTGGTACAGAGACCAAAGTTGGCATGGGAAGCTTTGTGGATTTTGTTTTTTAAACATTTGGCTTATATTTTATCATAGGGAAAGAAACGAAAATGCTTAACATGCCTTGTTTGCAAACTACACAATTAGTTTAACCCTATGCCCTGTGAAGTTCTAAATATTTGTAAGGGTTTTTTTAGCAACCAAATTTGCATGCATAGACGGTCGACATGAAGCACTTATATACACACGACAAGTGACCGCTGCACGTTTGTACACCAAATTTAAAAGAGAACAAAATTTAATGCGGTTTTTAATAAGACAACTAAAGACAACTATACGCATAATGTCAGCTGTGATAAAAAATTGGATTTGTGTAATTGTGAGGGAGGCATGAAGCAGGAGTGACGCTTAACAGAGCAGTTGTGCTTTAGTACATAACTAAGAAAGAGCAATTTAATCGAAATGATAAATTGTGGAGAAATGGACAAACTGCTCTTGGTGAAAACAGTAAGCGATAATCACTTGAACTTTTCGATAAATTGTTTTTTAGGTGCTTCTCTTAGCAGGTTGACTCGTTCTGTGTCAGTAGAGAGATTATACACTTCATTTCTTTGGCTTTCTCTTGGTTTTAATGTCGCACAACAAAACCTTTATGATGATAGTCACAGCGATATGCACAATATTCAATGTCGGCACTCACGTTATGTCACTTCCCGTTTCTTGTAGGGCACTAACTTGTCCTAAGTATTTCAGCTCACGTTTAAATTTCTTATTTGCCGTTTTCCCCAAATTGTGGTCCTTCTGTGTTGAAGGCCTTGTGACAATAGTTACAACAGACGTTTTACAGTTCTACAGCCCATTAACCAGCACAGAGCAACCAGTGGGCTTTGCCTTCTCCCACCAACTCCATTTGTCCCACACTGTTGAGACTTCTCAATGCTTACACAAAGTATTACATCAGGTCAGGTGTTCTTTGATCTTATAACCTTCAGCCCTTAATGAAAACCACATGCAGATAAACTGAGAGTTAGCCTGAATTTGACAGTTAGCCTGATTTTTTTCCTCACTGTTGTCAACTCTGTTATCTTGGGGCACTTGGATGTTATTTGCATGGACAAAGACAGCAGTGGTGTCTCATGTTGTCTATGAGGAAGGGAACTCAACTTTTTTTTGTTTGCTTTACTATAACTGTAGCAGAACCTTAAATCATTTACCAATCAGAACACGCTGGTCTCAGCAAATCTGAAACCAGATTTCTGTTGTCTGTCTGGAACCGTATTTAAATACATCTTTGCAGCCTCTGTGTTGAGATCATGGGTTTTAAAAGCTCCTTTGCATTGTGTCTGTCATATGTCCAGCTTTGATTTGTAGATTTTTTTAAGCAGGACCTCAGAGGGGTTTCCTGTCTATTACTTGAACTCTTGCAATGCTCACCATTGAATGTCTTTATAGTACATATATACATCTATTAAAACACAGGAAAAAATGTTTAGTCATTAGTGGAATGAGTATAAAAGTGTGTTAAAGCATTCACTCTCGAAGGCACGAAACTCTTGTGGTGTTTCGTGGAAAGAAAATGCAGTTTATTACATGTTCACAGAGCTCAAATATGACTGTTTATTGAAGTGTATTGACCAATACAGCACACATCATATTTGAAGAGAGTTTAAGAGTACATTACTAGACTGGTAACAAACGTTTGTTACGCAATTCATGCCATGATCGTACATTTATTGAAAACTTGTTTGATAAAATATTTTAGTCTTTTTTTTTTTTCTGTTTTATGAGCATTTTCCCAGATATTGAGACCAAAGATTTGAGTTTGGTTTTTGAGTAGTTTCAGTTTTGAAGAGATTTTCTTTTCCCACTGTATTTCAATTGCCTTGCTTTCATGCAAACTTAATTTTGTGTCTTAGTTTTTGGGTTGCCATTACTAACCCCCCTCGCTTATGATAAAATAATGTCCTTGGCTAGTACTGTCCACATATTTAAGGGTTTATTATAGTGCACTGTGGATTGGCTGGGGGTCTTTTTGCCATTCAAAAACTGATGACAATTTGTTTACTGAAAAATGTAGTTTTATTTTTACGCTTCAAAGTAAACTGTAAGATTCAGGCTAGACTGGCTAAAGCAGATGTATTTGTCTTGTTAATAGTTCATTTTTGCACTCATTTGGAAGAGGTAAATAGATTCTTATGTGCCATCATAGTTTTCTTTACCTTGAACTATCATTTTAATTGTTAGGTCACTAAAACACTTCCAAAGTCACCAAAATCAAATGTTTTTATGTGGTTTCTTTACAGAGTTGTCTTGCGTTCACAGACTATTGATCTAGTTGGACACGTTGTTGCTGTTTTTTGTTTTGTTTTTTTTTACTTTGGAAACCGATATAAAGAAAACAGAAAACGTACCCCACAGTAATTTGTGGTTTGTTTAAAAAAAGCAAAACGGGATTGCCGTTTTCTGCAGGGCAGAAAGCATTGGGGCTCGTTGGCTTTCTCTGTTCTTACACTCCAGAAAGCACGCAATACTCTGTTTTCTTTTTCCTTCTGAAAGTTTTCAGGGACTTGAAAAAGCATTGCATTGGGGATTCGTATGAGAGACATTTGCTGGAGGAAAAAAAAAAGCTTTTTTGTATTAAAATGGGAATGTGGAAAGTAACGCTTTACAACAATCCGGAATCAGCAGTGCATTGCTTCCGAAGCTCAAGGGTTTGCGAATGAACCAAAACAACCTTTTTCCTGTATAACAGCTTGAGTTTTCAATCTCAGTAAACAGTAAAAGCAGGTGTAATGATTCGAAGACCTGGCTAAGGTTATTTACGGACTGTTAACTAGCAGCGGCTATCGGCCCCTTGTGCAGTTCTGCAAAGTTTTATTTGCAGTCAGGTTTGAATATGTCAGTGATTCTCATTGGGAGTCGTTTGTGTTCTTACCACACACTGTTCCACCACAATATCAGCACATTTCTTATTAAAAAGACTCGAAAAGAGAGAAAAAAAAGAGAAAAACTGTCACTCTCTTTTCCACTTTGACATACGTAAAACCCAGCATGCTTCTTTGGTACTCCTGACTGTTGTTTTGTGTAAAAAATGTTTTAAAACAAACAAAAAAAAAGATGTGGAACAAAAACTGTTAATTGTCTGTTTATGGTGTAGTCAAATATAAATTTTAATATAGCTTATGAAAAAAATACTGCATTTTTTTCAGCTGAATTAAGTTGGAGCTCTTCGTTGCAGTAAATAAAGCAAAATGATAATGTTCGCAAAAACTGAGACAGAGGAAACGGTGAAAAACAGTTCAGTAACGTTTGCACAACCTGTATGAACTCAATAATATAATAAACACATTCTGTTTGAAGACCTTTAAGTTAATACACTTTCTTTACTTGCATCATGCTATTGACAGAATACAAACTTTATTCTGCATAAATATATATATGGTCCCTCAACACCAGCAGTTTCTCATTTTATAGACTCGGCTTGAGCAATAAACCGGAGGCTCTCAATGCCCAAGAAATGTAATTAAAACATGTTGCTCTGGCTGTTGTCAAAACGTCTATAACTAGTTTCTTGTCTTCATGTTATGGCACAAATGGTTCATAGCCATGTCAGGAATCCTCTCTCTCAGTGTTTGAGTATCATTATTGCTTCAGGCTTACTGGTATTCCTCAGTTACAATTTTCACCACAGCGTTTTCTTGTATCTGTTACAATAGTTTGTATTGGTTGTAGACACTATTTGTTATGAGGTGAACTCATGTATATACTCAATGGAACTCCACGACATTCAGTTCTCTTGCAGAATAAAGAAAATATTTTGTTCAAAGTCTGTCTCTGCATGTTCTCTGAATTGAGGGATTTGGGCAGGTTTGCTTTGGTTATTGGTAATAAACATTCATGCTTACTGTTGTATGTTAAAGTTATTAGTATTATTAAAGTATATGTATAATTATAATAGTAATATTATTAAAGTTATAGTAATATTAATAGTGTCTCAATACTGATAGTTATACAGTAAATGTTAAATGAATGACAAATTAAAAATTCTGTAGAATTTGTCTATAGAATTTTTAACACTGTAGATATGTTTATATTAAATGTTATACTTTATTTTTAGTATTAAACAAGTTGATTATTTTATAACTATGAAGATGTGAAATAACTACATAGTATTTTATTGCATTTGAGTTTCTCAAACGCATGATGAAACCAGAAATGAATTTGTTTGGGAAAGACGGCCTGATAATGACAAGATCATTTGGCCTTCATGTGTCCAGACTGTTCTGACCCGCGTGCGAGTCTGGATCAAGGGCTGAGTTTTCAGGCCAGGTCTTTATCAGTCACTGTGAAACACTCTGTGCTATACACCACATGTAGCAACATCAAATCCTGCTATGATTACTGATAGATTCTGATAGTAAAACACCTGCATGTTTACCCAGCTGCAGGGATGAAAAAAAAGCAAAATTGTGTTTGATAATAGGACCTTTCACAAATGCATCTTGTGCTACATTTTCTCTACAAGTTTTTTTTCTTTTAGCCACAAAACCTCAAAAAACAAAGTCATGATATTTTACTCTAGTAAATGTACTTATTGAACAAGAAACTTTGTTAATTTGCAATGAAGGTGTATTGCACTGCCTCAGAACTGACATTTAAAATATTTAACAGATTTTTTACTTTTCCAGGTTTGTGCAGTTGCTAGAAAGGAGAACTGTGTGCATTATGTATACAGCACACCCTGAAGTCACCGAGAGTGTTATCTAGCCCTGGCAGGCTCATTAAACTTGACGCAAATCATTGGAAATGGAGATGGGAGGTGCTGACAGCTCATATTCGTTAATCTATAAAGGCCAAGGGGCAGCTGATTTTTACGTGCTTTATCAACTCCGCTTGTCCAGGGGGAGCGTGGGGTCACTGGAAGGAAAGGAGTTTCAGCCCCCCGTGTCACCTTGCTAGAACTTCAGAAAACACAATAATAGCTAAATCAATAAGTCTCCAAGTTGTGGCGTTCAAAAACATCACGAGTTGATCGCTTCAGTTATTAAAAGGTGAGGTTTCACTCAGACCTCACCCGGATATTAATCTGATTTAATTGTATTGCTGAACAGAGTTTATTTTTCCCAGCGCTACTTCGGTTGCGTTAAGTTGATAGCTTTTAAAAAAGTTACCATCTTTCAAAACTGTAACATTTAAAACTGCCACCAAGGCATTTCTTGTCAGAAATATCCGGCTGAGACAAATTTAAGTTTCTCACTTCCTCTAAGATTTATAATAGTTTTTTTTTTTTACAATTATTTACTGTTAAATGGAAGCGTACGTGCGTTTTCTTTACAAACAGGGTGGAGACATTCTCCAAGACGTTGGCAGTGATAAACCGGGTGTGCAGATAACCGGTTTAGTCACCTTGAAATATCCATATTTTTTATGGCGATTCTAACCCACTATTATCATCCATCAAGCCGTTCAAACAGCTTCCTGCTGATTCCAATCAAATAACTCAATTATCTAATTAGTCATTACATCATCCTTTTACCTAATGGATTTCTTTCTCTTCATGTTCAAGCCCAGCACAAGCGCTCACAGTTCAACACTTAATGAAAACACAGTTTTCCAAGCCTTCGTCCTTCCATTATTTCATATTGGTCCAAAGGTTCCTTCATTTCTAATTAAATGTTGACTTTGTTTTGGTGCCCGGCTGAGGCAGATGTGGACTGCATACAGATTATGTGTGGAGCTGCTCTGAGCCCTCAACAGCTTCCTTTTTCTGACAGATTCTGTGGTTTGGAACGTACTGCAAATCCTCTCACATTTCTGTCTGGCACGAACGATCCGTTTTTCTCCACATGCCTTCTGTAGTTGTGTTTTCTGCAAATACCGCAGCTGAAATATATATGAAAATATAATAAACGATGCTGCAAAAATGATACTTTGTCATACTTGTTATTTTGACAAACTAGCACGTGTTATTTTGACAAACTAGCATGTGTTATTTCAGCCCTGTGATGTGTTGATCTACTTATAGTGATGCTAAACAGGTAAATCTCACAAAACCTGTGAAAAAGTGTTCCAGCTAAATATTAATCTAAAAGAAAAAATATTTATTGAAAGAAAATAAAGCCAACATTTATGACCACTTTATTTTTGTTGCCATTATTTGATATTTACTTTTATTTTTACTTATTTCTGATTGTTTATACAAATCAATGTTTTTATACACCATGTTAGTTTTTATCACAGTATCCTTGTTGCATTGGGAAGTAAAATATGTTTGTTTGACAGACTTCATGAGATTCACCTGGACAGCATTGGCTTCACTGCCTTGAATTCCTACACACAATCTATTCAAGCTGTTTTCCCAGCAGTGACGGACAATCGCTGACTGTCAGGAAACGCAGGTGATGTGTCCGACTACTCGGGTTGCTCAAGGTCCTCACAGCTAAGAGAGAAGACACTGTCTACCAATCCGTAAACATCAGCCTTTTCACTCTCTCGTATCTCTCTACCATCATGACAAGGATTTTTCCAGCTGTAGACAGACAGCCTTCAAAGAAAGGTCTGTGCTAAACCTTGTTTGACAGGACGTGGACCCCTGTGTACCATTAGATATCACAGCACAAGGCCTGAAGATTAATGTGTTCAGAAATAGAAAATGACTCGCTGGTGGTTATGTCTGAAAACTTTTTTTACATAAGCATCCTTATAATATTAAAAAACAAAATAACATTATTTTTAACACTTTGTTTCTGTTTTTGTGTGGAAACGTGCACTAGACTTTATCTCAAGACCGCTGTGACATGCAACGTGTTTGTTCAGCATTTTGAACGTAGCGTCATGTTTCTAACACCTCATCAAGCTAAAAATACTTTAACTTCGGAAAACGTGCAAGATACCTTCATTTTGTTCCATTCTGAGTTTTTTTAAAAGCAGGAATGTCTCTGGGAACAGCTGGGAAGGCTGCGCTCGTGAGTCATTATCACGCTTGCGTTACTGACCGAAGTGGTACGACATTTTCCACTGGGCACATTTATTACCGCTGGGAATGTTTTCTGCTGATCGTTTAAAGAATTACAATGCTGTGATATTTCTACACTTTTATCAGGTTATGCAGAGTTTGAGTCTTCTTACCTAACCTACCTAACTTCTTACCTAACCGATAAACTCTGGTTAGGTAAGAAGGAGAGTGGAGGACAGAGAGAAGATGGAAAGGTGGATGTTGGTGTTGGAAAAAGAGCTGCAGATGTTGGAAAAAGAGCAGGAATAACATGGAGGGGGGAGAAGAGAGCTAAGCTTTGCGTATATCTTCTGTAGATGGGGACATTAATCTGACAGTGATCAACATGTTTGTTTAAAATAAAGGTTTTTAACTGGGGGTCTATAGCAGTACTGCAAGATGACTGTCTGTTGTATCATTTAATTTTTGTGGGGAAAAATTAGGGTATGCTTAAACCACATTATAAAGCTAACCTTAACCAAAGAAGTTGTGGCTTTAGCATTAAAATGTAATAATGAAATTAAAATGTTGTACATGAATATATGAATGTACTCTATAGCATAATGAAAATAACTGAAAAAAGAGCAACTGATAAAATACAGCTGTAGAACAAAATAATTCCACATCTATACACATCAATTTAGTGGCAACATTTGGTTTAATGAACCACTTCATTACACTTTTAGGAACCGATTTGGTTCTTAAAAAAAGATCCAAATTCTTTCTTTAAAGCAATTTTGTGAGAGCAGTACAACCTTATTCTCACCTGACATTTCAGTGGAAAGTGAGGCACTATTCTGTGACAATGTTTACACAAGGGCGTTGCTGGGTGTGTGAGTAAGGGTTAAATTACAGGATATGTGGTCAGGCCACTAAAAAAAATCTGCAAAGTAATGTTTATAAATATAGCAATGACCCTTTCAATGGCCTTCTTTTAACCCTGTGCTTATTAAAGCTGTATGATGTTGCCTTGTGGTGTAACGGCCAGCCTCTGAATGAGAGCTAGTGTTCTTCTGACCGGGAGGAAGGGCTGTTACACTTTAACGGTTATGTTTGTCCACCCTGAGCTCAGGTTTAAAGAAACTCCGGTGTATTTGTTCAAGCCGTGGCTTTTTTTTTTTGATGCTGTGGCCTGTACGACACGTCTGAAAAAGTCTCCAGTTATGACTTGGACAGCAAAGCCACAACATTATTCAAACTCTACAGCAGATGTCCAGCTCCTATTTCAATGGTTTAATGAATGTTTATTAAATGTAAAGACCCGGCTGTCTGTGTTTTTGCTAGCTGTACTGCACCAGTGTGAAAGGAGTGTGACTGGAGATGAATTCAGGTATTTACACACAGCCGAGTGCTGCGGACGGAGACATTCAACAGAATTAGTGAAGTGTTTTCTTTTATGATATTGAAAACAAAGGCAGGGTCAAGATTTTATTTCCACAATCTGATTGTAGATGTTCTTTTGCTATTACCATATGTCAAATATGTCAACTGTCATATTACTGTATATTGGTGTGGTTATCAAATACAGTAACATGATCATGAACTATTTAATTTTATTTGGATATGTTTTAGGTGTTGTAACTGAACATTATTTCTGGTTTACAAAAAGCCTTTAAACATTTTTAATAACTTGAGTATTTTTGAGTAACTATTGCATGCTGTCTTTCGAATATTATAATAAACAGTACCTGCATTGTGATGTCATACTGTAGGATGCTGCTGAAATGACTCAACATCATGTGAACTACGCCTTCGTTTTTAATGTGAACACCAAAATGTCGTCATACTGGTGCTGTATCCTCAGACACTTGATGAGCTCAATGTCAGAAATAGCATAAATCAACCCTGAGCTCAGCCAGAGTCTGTTATTATTATGTGTATTATGAGATTTGACAGTGTTACTAAATGTCCTAAGATGAGGTCAAAACTTCCTTACTATAAAGGAAAAAATGAATAATGCAAATGCTACAGCAAGTTCTGCGACTATAATGACTCTGTTGCACATACTTTCCTCTGCGATACAGTAATGAAAGACACAGAGATGTCCTCGTCAAAAATTTTCCTTGGGCTAGAAAGCTAACAAAACAAAATAGGGGAAATGGGAGTGAAGGAATGGAACAATAAATAAGGGAAGGGTTAGACAAACACAACAAAAGAGGGAAATTTACTTGAAATATAATCGTGCAAAATGGAAGATTTTAGCATTTGAAAGGAAGAGTATGTTGGTTTGCTCATGCATAGATATGACTGTATTTTGCTTCTTTTCATGACTCCAACTTGACATCAGGTATGTGGACAAACATGACAACCCAAACCAACACAATGCGTGTGTCAATTGTCAGTCAGATCTTTGGAGTAGCTCCATCACTCCCTAATGGAGGACCCACCCCATCGAGTAACACTACCTTTCCTTCACCCACACTAATTTTAGCTCTGTGTACACACACAGTTCACCACAACTCTCTGCCCTGAAGAAGAGAATCAGGCCAAACCTCCATGAGTATTTTTAGACCCCCGTATTAGCAGGCCAATTCTGATGCAAAACATGAAAAATGAAAGAGGGCAGCAATAAGAAGGAATTTTTTGGACTCGTTTAACAGTTCTGCTTATGGAAATAAGGAGAAGTCTAAAAATCACAAAGACACATTGTGCAAACGCACAATGCAAACACCATCAAACAAGTGGACAGAGTGGTTTACAAGCTTCTCTTCATTGTTGCAGTTTGCCATCTTGGGCACATGACTAGCTCGCTATTGTGAATCTGTGTGAAAATGAACGAGAATTTAAACGGACACAAAGACTTTACTGTTTTGCCTGCTGAATCACTGGTTACACATCTCCCCGGATCCTGTGGGCCACAAGCCCAGCAGAAGGTTTCAGAAGTGGAACTGGGTGAGCTGAAAGGCTCCATACAGCAGAGGAGAGTGGCTGTGTTGGTTGGAGCCAGAACCCATTGAAGAGCTCAGCTGACCCCACAGTCAGTCAGCCGGGCTCTCCTGCCCTTATCACACGTCTGGGTCACGCCAACACCTGATATCAGCACAATGCCTTCTCTGTTACTGCCAGATTAAGCTCTCTGTATGTGTGTGAGACAGCATGTATTAACTAAGCATGGTCCACTCACATGTGTGTGTATTACTACAGTGTATGATTAGATCTGTGTATGTATGCTGCATTTATACTAGATAGTATAAGTGGAAGAGAATATCAGCTGTGGACCATCGTTTGGACTCTGGCTGTCTGATCACCCAAAGACTGATGGATTGATACATATATACACCGAGTCAGAGTGAGAGAGAACAGAAATCTAATCATTAATCACCTGAAAAGGTCTCCACTTCTTTTTCCACTGCTGTGAGAAGTTCTCCAGACTTTTGGAGTGACAAACTATTTTCCCCACTGCATGCTTCCAAATTTCCTGCTCTCCCTCTCTCTATCATTTTCCTGCCCTCCTATTTCACCCCCGGGCTGAAACTCTATGGGCGACCATGTTTAATTTCAAAGTTTAGAAGTCTTCATACACACGCGCACACACACACACAATGTAAAGTGCTGATGAACTATGCTTTGTTTATGAGACCATTTGACCTCAGATATCTTTTATGACTGGCCAACAATGTTTGTGTTTAGGAACCGTCACTAGAAATGAGTCGATTGATACTAAAGTGTCAATATATTCAAAACTGATCTGAAGATTGAAGAACTGAAGATTAATCATCATGTATCATATGAAGTTTTTTCCACAATAAATCAATAATTGAAGTTATGAAGTTAGTATTTTTCATAATTGGTTGGTGTGGCACTTGTTTGTTTACATTTATTATTTCATTATTTTAAGCAAGTTAACATTCTTTTATAGCAGTAACATTTTAAATGTGATGTTTTAGGTTTAACATTATTTGAAATGGTTTTTAACCCTTCCCACATAGCCAACAATGTTTAGTTTATAAATATGTGTTTGGTTCGAGATGTCTAACAAATCTCATTAATGCTAGATTCACAATCATGTTATGCAAGCACCCGGCATGCGCACCCAGAATAATCCAGACTTCCAGCCAGGGACTCAGTAAAAGCCATCTCTTGCTTTTGCTCATTCCACTTATCCTGTTTCCCAGCTGTACAAAACGCTTAAACCGATGCCAAACTGAGGTCATTTCTCTCGTCCAACGACATTTCAGAGAGACGGAGAAAGAATCGGAATCAGTCCGCATGTTTTCATCCTGCCTGTATCCTATTGGCTGCCTGAGGAGCAGCAGGTGTCCTATCAGCATAAGTGAGCTCCGCATTTAGTACGGATTAGGCCAGCGGGACCAGGAATGTTCCCGGGTAAGATCCACTCAAATCCAAGCCAATGGATTAGGGTGATTTCTACTAAAGCCCAACACTTTTCCAGCCTGGATCTAATGTTGTTAGAAGGTGAATGGTGGGGCAGTCTTGTCCAGTTAACTGTCTTGACTAGATGATTGTTAACTCTCTTGACAAAGAGATGCTTTAAAGTAGAAGAGGAAAGTATCGTATAAGATTATAATCAATAAAGCCACCAAGACTTGTTTTACTCGGAGTCATAGCAGCTTAAAATGAACAATTGTAATGGTCTTTTTAATAACATTAACGATTATGTTATCCAATACAATACGCGTTAAACTAATTTGTGGGTTTGGGTTGATTGATTAAGAGTAGCTTATGGTAGCATTAGTGATGGGGCTGTGGGAATACAGACAGCACTGGGAGGTTGAAAAACACTTGTGTTTGTTGTGATAGAAGGCAGTGACAGATTGCTGGAGGAATACGTGATGCTTTCAGTCACAAACAGCGACACCAAGACGGCGTTTTAATAAAATTGTTCCATCGCCGAGGTGACAGTCAGGTACAGTCATCTTTTCAGTTTGTTACACACCCACTCAAAAATACCACATAACTTTGTCAATTACTCGCACAAACGTATTTATGACTTTTCCCCAACTAATGTTCTGTCACCTGCAACCTTATGGTTTATTGTTTTTCTGGCCTTCTATCTCTCTCTTTCTCTCCCCCTGCCCCAGCAGTCTCACACCAGTACAGCCGACCAATAGCATGCCTCAGACTCTCTGCGTATTAACCAATCAGCTTGTCGTTGCTAGGTTGGAGTCACATCTATATCCTGTCCATGAGTTTATGTACGTCATAGTTTAATCTTGAAGAGACAAAGAGAGGCAGAGCGAGCAACAATTTGTTGTGCATCACATTTAAGCACAAAGATTTCAAATCAACAAAACGCAGGAAATGTTTGTTTTAGAAAGAACTAAAACTCAACTACAGCACATATACATACATCCGTACATATGTACCCATATACCATATAAGTGTATACATTTATATAAATACATAATGTAAAACAGTCCTAAAATTAGATGTTTATGATTAAATACACAAACTGTTTCTCTCCATCTTTACTGCAGAAGATGCTGATGTTCAGAAAAAGTTGATCTTTTCTAATAAATTTGTAGTCTTGTTTAGACAACGTTTATACACTGCAGATGTTTTTAGTAAGTTCCATATTTTCAGAACTATTCTCTTGCAGATGTAATCCCAGTTTATTTGTGAATGCAAGCAATGTCATAACTAATGTTTATTCAGAATTAAATATCATCTATGAGTGTGAATTTGAATTTAATAGTTCTGTTTGTCCGTCTTTAAGGCTTAAAAACCATCAAATATGTTTAACTTTCTGTAACATTCAGACAAAGCTTCACTTTCTCAAGTCAAAGTTTCTCTTACTAAACTTCTGTCACTGATAAAACTTTCTGCATTAATCTTAAAGTTAGAGCTAGTCATTACCCCACTTTAAATTTTAATACATTTGAAACATAGGTCAATGAAAACAGACAGTGAAGATCATTCTTAGCCGTTTCACTTCATCTACTAAAATACAGGCTATTCCAAGGGCACTTTTTAGGCCAATACTCTGAATTTGCAAGCTTACCACAACACCACCTCTGATTTCCATGTCTTATTCTCCAAGATACCCTCAAGTCGGCTTAAAAAGCAAGAGCACTAATAAGACCCAAGGAACAGCTGTTATGTTTTTTCATAGCATCAAAGGGAATATTACATTTGGCAGTTAAAATTTAGTTTTATTGCACTCTTTTCACCATATAGAACAAAGTGACCTTGAAATGACCTTTTATTAGGAAAACCAGGATTGGTATGGAATCAAAAATGTGCTTGACTCATCTCCAAAGACCTATTTTCTCTCATTACTATCAATATAGTGGGAAAAGGGGGGTGTTGGTTCAGTGAATTAGACTCAATTCATTAATATTTTTTCCAAATGAGGCTTTTGATCAGGGTTCACAGAAAGGACATTTGGACCTTCTCTGTAGAAGGCCAATTAGTTTGGTAATGCCCCCTGGTGGAGTGAGTGCAGAAGGCCTCTCAACACGAGGGCCTCTTCATTAGTTCAGCAGCTGTAACTGACTCTGGGTCAGCTCAGCCAAGAGAATTTTAAAAATTCATGAGGCTGTTATAAAGATGAACAGCCGACACTGGCAACGAGCCAGACTGTGCCTCTTTGTTGTCTCTTGTCTCCCCCCTTTCCACTCACTTTCTTGCCCTCTCAGGCAGTGTTTACAGTTAAATTAAGGACCACCGGTAACCCTTCTGTGCTTTCGCTCTGCTTCTAGAAGGATACAAGCCTATTCTTGTTGCTTTATGATCTGTTTTCTTGTTGGTGCTGGTCTCAGAAGTAGCAGCCCTCTGCCAGGTCTTGGACAGGGGCCTGGTGTTTAAAATGCATGCTGGGAGCCCGGGTCCCCCCTCGGTTCTTGACAGCTAGCCGTCTGGGCCACAGTCAACTAGAGTTCAGCTTTTTGAAAAGTGCTGGCAAGGGGCTGGATGACTTCCTGCCACACAGAGATGAATGAGGCCAGTATGTCTTTCTGGCTTCACTCAGAGAGATGGAGGAAAGAGTGAGGAGAGGAACGCAGAAGACTTCATGGGCAACACCTGGCAGGAGCGTGGTGTCAGTGTGACCCAAATGTGGTCAGCCTCAATGGAAAACTGAGTGTTACAGAGGCGAGAGAGTAAGAGATGACTTGGACTCAACTTGAGCTTAAGTTTTCATTGGTTTGCTTCCCTACATGCAACATGGTTTTAATAAAGACGATGTGCTAAAGATTACATTAGAAACTGATTTTATTTATTGTGGTTGCGTCTGGTTAGGACACAGTGTTAGTCAGAGAAATATTTACAACCCTTGACCTGCTATAAACGTTTGTCTTTTTCCTAAATATATAAAGCCCATAATATTTAATAGTTGTGGCCTTTGTTTTCATTGTGTGTCTTTTACAACAATTAGCAATGTAGCTCAGACTGAAAGGCTACACAATACATCCACGCGCGCCATTGTGGCTAAACAGCGCGTCCGCGTTCACATGCTACGAGGCAATGTGTTCTCAATTATGGCTCTTTGGTTGATCATATCAGTGCATTTCACAAACTGCCTCTCATAAATTATAGCACATAAAAAAACTCATTACCAGCTTTCCGATTCATTGCATGACTCACTATTAATAAAAATTCCATCTAAAAGACAGACTTAAAACCTGCTGTTTTGACACACTGTCACAATAATTGATGCTCTGTAATTTAGAGAAGGGGCATTGTTTCGTGATGGCATGTTTTGCGATGCCACTGACAGCATGTTGAAAGACTTCAGCTATACATCTGAATAATAGCGATACATGGCTATAGGTACTGTATTAACTACTTATAGACCCCCTAAAGCAACACAGTTCCTTAAACAAAACCATTAACAAAACTACACCATGACCCATTTCCTAACCAGCATGAGATAGCTTCAGAACTCCCTGCATATAACAGATTTAAAAGCCCATTACTTCAGCCATGAAATAAGGTGGCTTGGCTCAGAGTTGGCCACACTTCAGAAGAAGCCGTATGTCTGATTCATGCCCCACCTTCCACTGCTGGGTTTACCACAAATGAGAAATCTTCAGGAAAACATGGAAGGGGCCGGAGAAATCCATAAAGGTGAATTAAGCAGAAGGTAATTATTTCTCCATTAAATGCACAGGTAGCCAAATTCCTGGACTTAACAGTGGCATCGTTCCAGCGTTATCACAGCGCACATGGGAAACACTGGAGAAACTGGCTGGCTCTTCATCTCTAGAGAAGATTCTTGGAAAGAAAGCAGTTTCTTCTCTCAGCCCTGATGTTTCAGTAGATCTGCTGTCTATAATACAACGATGCTCTGGACCACAGTAACACTGTCAAACTTATTCAATAGAACCAATTTACATTTAGCAGAAGCTTTTATCCAAAGTGACTTACGAGGTGAAGAAAACAAAGCGATAAACCATGAGGAGCTGTACACAGTTACAATTTTATCAACTTGCTACACAAATGACAAAATAAAATGCATGCCTTTCTTTGTCTTTCTTTGCCATTTTTTTTTCAATATACTCATTTAGGTTTGTTTGGCAAAATACATTGTTGCACTTTTTTATGTTAATATTTACATGCTTTGGTATTAGAAATGCAATATATTTGTCAGGCACATAAAGTGCACTTAAACTGACAATTGAGATGGATGGGAAGGGGTGTCAAAGTGAGCGAGGACAGAAATAAGCAAGAGTTTTTTTCTCTGTAGATGCCGTTCTCTCTCTCTGAGCTCTTTTAATGCGTATCTCTACGTTTACATTTCCCGCAGCTCTTGAGCAGCCCGTGTGTTTCCATTCTAATCCAGAGTTACTGCATCTGTGATTTCTACTGAATAATTAGTTTGGGGTGTTGACAGACAAGCAATACGTACCGCAGCAATAAGACTAAGTTGTAAAGCGAGGTTGCGGTTAGGAGCGAGTGGAGATACCTTAACCCGCAATCACCAAGACTGCATCTGAGCATGTGCTAATATGAAGGGGGTCAACGAAGGGGTTAATTAAAATGGATACGGAGGGGGTTTAAATGATGCTCTTTTTATGGGCAGTAAAAGAACGTGCATGCTTGGTAAAGAAATGCGCTTGAGATTAAAGCATGAAATATGCGTTTTTAGTGACGTGAAGGGGTTTATTCGCATGGAAGCAAATTGTGGCAGTTCGACAGTTTAATAGAATTAATTGACAGTGAAATGACAAATGAATACAACCGTCTTCACACTGAACAGTGCGAGGAAATGACTGATGTTACAGTATTATGCTGTAGAAATGATTAGCTTGTCTGCAGTACAGTGCTATCCTTTATATCAACAGATTAACTGTACAGTACGCCGTCCACAATACTACGGCATTTCGTTTCCCAGCATGCATTGTGGCACAAATTATGCGGTTTGTTAATTTTGCTTTTTGCATAGATATCTAGACATGCCTGTACTTTGTCTTCACAAATGCAAAAACCACACCACCATAATTTAAAAAACTACTATATTATTTCTGTAATACTGCACTGATTGAAGTTATGGTCAAACGTACGACTGGATTGCTTATTAAAATGGTTACAATGTAGACTTAAGCAAGTGTACTTGTCCTCTCCAAGGTCTATGAATTAAAAGCTAAAATCGTGCTCTAGACTCAAGGGGCCTCTTATCTTCCTGCACACCCAGACTTCTGGGCATTAGATGAAATAGGACAGTTTATTATAACAATATCTTACAAGGCTAAGAGTTCATCTGTCATAAGGGTGCGATAAGAACTCACAGCAGCATGTGGAGATGATGCCCTGACTGGTTGGACCTCTGAATAACCCTGATGATTATATCAGCTATCAGTAGACAGCCAGGGGAGCGATGTACGCTTAAATAACACTCAGGCCCTCTTTTCTCTCTCTCTCTCTCTCTCTCTCTCTCTCTCTCTCTCCCTGTTTTACAAGGAGTGTCTATTCCAATTTAAACAGCACAAAGATCCCCCCATTATTAGACATTATTACTAGTCAAATCAAATGGTAAGTGCACAGTGTGTGTGTGTGTGTGTGTGTGTGTGTGTGTGTGTGTGTGTGTGTGTGTGTGTGTGTGTGTGTGT